>JARKHS020004615.1:0-142081 GCA_030143305.2 Amblyomma americanum
AGGCAGGCAGGCAGGCAGGCAGGCAGGCAGGCAGGCAGGCAGGCAGGCAGGCAGGCAGGCAGGCAGGCAGGCAGGCAGGCAGGCAGGCAGGCAGGCAGGCAGGCAGGCAGGCAGGCAGGCAGGCAGGCAGGCAGGCAGGCAGGCAGGCAGGCAGGCAGGCAGGCAGGCAGGCAGGCAGGCAGGCAGGCAGGCAGGCAGGCAGGCAGGCAGGCAGGCAGGCAGGCAGGCAGGCAGGCAGGCAGGCAGGCAGGCAGGCAGGCAGGCAGGCAGGCAGGCAGGCAGGCAGGCAGGCAGGCAGGCAGGCAGGCAGGCAGGCAGGCAGGCAGGCAGGCAGGCAGGCAGGCAGGCAGGCAGGCAGGCAGGCAGGCAGGCAGGCAGGCAGGCAGGCAGGCAGGCAGGCAGGCAGGCAGGCAGGCAGGCAGGCAGGCAGGCAGGCAGGCAGGCAGGCAGGCAGGCAGGCAGGCAGGCAGGCAGGCAGGCAGGCAGGCAGGCAGGCAGGCAGGCAGGCAGGCAGGCAGGCAGGCAGGCAGGCAGGCAGGCAGGCAGGCAGGCAGGTCTCAAACAGTGCTGGCACATGCCCACTGCGGGGGAGTGGCCAAGACACGGCGGTTAATTGTTGGATACAGGAAAGTTTTGACGAGTAGTCAAAACTTTCCTGTACCCAGCAATTAACCGCCTGTGTCTTGGCCACTCCCCCACAGTGGGTATGTGCCAGCATTGTTTGAGGCCTACCTACCTACCTACATATAATCCCACAAAATTTTTCTGGTCCCACGAAATTTTTTTTTCCGGAGCCCTCCAGCACTGCCCCTCTTTCTCTCTTTCTTCTTTCACTACCACCTTCGTCCTTTTTCTTACGGCATGGTTCGGGTGTCCACCGAGATATGAGACAATTCTTGCGCCATTTCTTTTCCTGAAAAGGTGGTGGTGGTGGTAGTGGTTTTATTAAAAATAAT
This sequence comes from Amblyomma americanum, assembly GCA_030143305.2. Classification (NCBI taxonomy): domain Eukaryota; kingdom Metazoa; phylum Arthropoda; class Arachnida; order Ixodida; family Ixodidae; genus Amblyomma; species Amblyomma americanum. Next base: position 957 of record JARKHS020004615.1, read on the forward strand.
AGTAAAAAGGAAGGAAAAGATTTTTGCTAGCCCCGGCAACTGCAATCGATACTGAAGCACCTGAGCTGGGGCAGCGGAAATAAAGGACAGCAGGCAGAATGGAGAAATGAAATGAAAGAGGTGAGGGGACAGGAATAGAGGACAGGGGGAGAAGTAATATGTACAAACTATTTACACAATAAGAAATGTGTCCAGGTTGTGCGCGTGATTAGTTCATTTTAGAGGAATTAAATCACACACGCGCACAGCACTGTGTAGGTTACAACTGGAGTGGGGCGTCCAGTTATTAATCGTTCAAGGCAGAACTCGCGGAGCGTTCGATCACTGCGTGTAACTACCTGACGGAGAACAGACGGGACGTCAAGCCCGTGTGTTCGAGTAATGCACAGAGGCTCACCAAAGTTCGCTCACGAGTGCGCGCACTGCCCTGCGGCCACAATAGCGTCTTGATGGAGTCTGGCAGTGTGCCCTGCGCCCTATAGGCCGCGAGCATAACGCGACGAGCATCGGCGAACGCGGAGAAGCGAAGGAGCAGATGTTCTAGTGTTTCCACTGCACCGCATCCGTCACACACATCACCCGTCGCGATTCCATGACGCACCCGTCGTTCCCCGGGCCACACGCAGCCAATGCGCGCGCGGAGGATCATTGCACGTTGTGACCGTGTAAGTGCGCGACAGCCGGTGACACTGTCGATGCGCTCACCTCCCGCGATGCGTGGGTCGGGGTGCTGCTTTCGGAGATGGTCGTGAATGGCCGCACGCACGTCCTCCAGCGCAAGGGGCAGATCGCTGGGAGGTAGTTGGTGTGCAGCGGTCGCGAGGTCGTCAGCTTCTTCGTTGCCGGCGATGCCGCAGTGACCGGGCACCCACTGTGCACGCACGGCACAACCTCTCTGCGCGAGGCGCTCGATGCGCGAGCGAATTTCCCGCACTAGTGGGGTACCGCGGCCATTAAATTGCAGGCGGCTGAGGGCGGCGCGGGAGTCGCACAGCAGAGCACTCCTAGGCGGCGGAGGGCCGAGGGTGAGCAGCAGGTCCAGCTCGAGCCGGATCCCCATCAATTCCGCCGTGGTGGAGGAGCCCAGGAAGGCTGCGTGTTGCTGGCTGTGCAGTCGCAGGGCGGGGATGGTGGCCGCCGCAGCAAGGGAGCAGCTGTCGCGGGCCACTGAGCCGTCGGTGTACACGAGGAGATGGTCCTGGAGCTCCTCGTGTATGACGGCTCTGGCCAGCTGCTGCACAGCGCAGAGGGGTGTGCTCCGCTTTTCCGCGATGCCGACGATCTCTCGCTGTACCTCCGAGGCAGCAGGCCAGGGCGCGCAGGAGCCGTAGGGGGGTGGGCCTTGGGTCAATTGCTCATACTCAAGCAGCGCCGCGCCCATTCGTGAGCGCGGGTGCGAGCGCATACGCTGCAGAAGCGAGCCGCCGTCCGGTGCTTGGTGAAGCCAGTCGATGTGATTCAGTGCCCTGCGCGCTGCTTGGAGCTCAAGGGGCCACGCTCCTGCCTCGGCCAGCGTTGCAGCGCACTGCGAGTTTTTAGGCAGGCCTAGGCACACGCGCAGGGACTTGCGGTGCTGAAGCTCGAGCTTCTTCCAGCACGGCTTGCGCACCATGACGAGCGGCAGCGCATAGAGCACCGCCCCCAAAGCTGCGGCATTGTATAGACGCAGCGCGGCTTGCTGGGAGATGCCCTGGCCTCGAGCGGTGAGCTTGTGCACGGCGGCGGTGATCCTCTTCATCTGCAGACAGGCCTTGGTCGCCGCGGGGCGGAAGGAAAGGCGCCAGTCGATGTCCAGGCCAAGGTACCGCACCGATTTACGCCAAGGAATCGGAGTCCCGTCCAGTGACAGCGGCGCAAGGTGCGCGCTAGAGCGCGAAACGCAGGCCATGGCCACCGATTTGTCCGCACTCAGCGACAGACCAAGGCCGCGCAAGCTGGCATCGATTGCGGTCAGGGCTCCCTGAAGGCACCCCTGCACGCGGAACGCCTCGCCCGGTGGTCCCCGGCACCACAGAGCTATGTCGTCTGCATATATGGACATGTACACATGGTGTCGCCCGCTCGTGGGGAGGGAGGCCGGCACCACTGACATGGCCACATTAAACAGAAATGGTGATAGGACAGAGCCCTGCGGCACGCCCATGTCGGCCGGGCGAGGCTTGGAGAGCTTACCCCCTACTCGTACGCGCATGGTGCGCCCGCTCAGGAAGCCATGAACGTATCGCAAAATTCCTGAAAACACCATTTTCAGATTTTACTCTCTGAAAGCGGTTCATATAAAGCCTGACACAATGTGTTGGCGCAGGGACAACTGCCGTAGTGGTCTATTTGTTAGCCTCTCGCATTATGTGTATGAAATCCTCCTCTTCTTCCTCTTTGATCGATTCTTCTAGCGTTGTCAACGTTTGCTGAGACAGCTAAATAGCAGTCAAGCGCTACTGCGCATCGAGCGCCGAAATCAGCGAAAAAGAAAAGAAAGCAATGGCTGAGCGCGCAGCACAGAGCGCAGAAGGAGAGCGGCTGGGCCCTGTTTCATGTAAAGCCCAAAAGCGGCGAAGAAATCATACTCATTTCTCACTTCATAGTTTTTATGCCCTGAGGCAATAAACGTCGCGTCAAAAAAAATAAGAGCGCCCCGCCTAGCTAAGAAAAGTGATGATTACGGAAGCTTTTCAAGGCGAGAAAAAAGCCACGGTGATAATGTACGCTGTCTGTGTCAAAGAACAAAAGCGGGCGAAGCACGGGGCACACTCAGCAGCTGGAGACCCGCTCTCTAAGAGATCTGCCGTCCTTTGAGCAGTAATGACGTCGGTTGGTTTTCGGAAACGAAGTTTTACCAGTGAAAAGACTAAATAGGGGAAGAGGCAGCCATGTGCAAATTTCAAACACTAAGCGGCTTATCCCTCGGCCAAGTTTTGCGAAGAACACAAAGCTCTTTGGTTTCGCGTAAACCTCATACAACTGGAGTTTCAATCACACAGAACTTTGTAGGTTTAGGAAAGAGCGGAAAATAAAAAAGGGTCCCGAAACGTGTATCATGCGTTCTTCTTTTTAGCCAGCCTTTATAGGTTCTCATAGGGTAGACTTCCATCTTCCCCCGGCACATCCAGCAGCTTGTAATTGATCAAAAGAGCCGTAGTTCCTTTTATCCTGAGAAGAGCCTCACATCTTTTATTTTATTTTATTTTTAATCGAGTCTATCGCCAATGGGAAAATAATCTACGGGAGTCTATCCTCAATACCAAATTAATAGGCGATTCCAAAGTCCGGAAACATCAAACTAGACACCCTCGGATTGAGCAGTTCTGAGTCGATGTCTTTTCAATTCCTGGATAACATGCTTAAGGGAAGAAAACTTTTCATGTACCATTAGTTTGTATAGCCTTACCTTGTTGTGCCGAATGAACAAAAAAAGAGATGGCATTTTACCGAAAAGAAATGAAGGGGCCATGTACGGGAGGCTCGAAGCCCTGCTGCTGCAAGCGGGCTGTGAAAAACGCCATAATCGTTGGCTACGGATCAATTTTGCCCACCTGGGGCTCTTCAACTTGCACTCTCATCGCACAGCACACGGGCGTCTTTTGAGTTACGGCTTCATCAAAACGTGGACTGAGCGGCTTAGATTTGATCCCGCTCACATGTTCTCTGCGCTAGTGTGTCTTGTGCGCTCTGAAACCGCGGGACCTTAAATTAAAAAAAAAAAACTGGACTCTAGCAACGAAGCTTTCAGCTCCAAAACCTTGTCGTGAATAGAATAAAATACGTTATCTGCAGAATAAATGAGGGCACAAGGAAAAGAAAAGAAATGAAAGGCGAGAAAATAAGATACAAATGAAACCCTTATTTGGGATTTGAGACGAATCAGTAGTAGTAGCAAGTGGTTTTTATTAAAATAATAGTAAAAAGGAAGGAAAACATTTTTGCTAGCCCCGGCATCTGCCATCGATACTAAAGCACCTGAAGTGGGGCAGCGGAAATAAAGGATAACAGGCAGAATAGAGAAATGAAATGAAAGAGGAGAGGGGACAGAAAGAGAGGATAGGGGGAAAAAAAGTAATGATTTGGCGACATTATTCCAGCAGAATCGAATTTGCGGCGATGTTTTTTTTTTCAGACGTTTTCATTTCCCGTGTACAGATGCAGTGGCGTTTAGTATATCAGTTTTTCTGCAAAGCACTAAATTTTTGGACTCCTAGTCTATGCAGTTTGTTACGTTTTGTGCGCGAAGTTGCGACTTTGCACCCTTTGAGGAAATATGGTGGTGACGTTTCGCTGTCGAGTGCACTGATGGCGCTAATACTTTTCCAGGTCGCCAGGTTCTGTACGAGAATGTTCGCCTTTTGAAAATGGCGTGTATGAGCTTCAAGGTTCGGACAGAGCGCCTCGCTCTATCTGAACACGTGCCAACCGTACGTGGCGGCATCGCGACCGTCGTTGAAAAGAGTTTAAGCGGAGCTCCGGAATTGTCAAAAGAGGAGCCCAGTTGCTATCGTAGGAGGAAAAGTTGCTTAGCCTTGCCGCAGTTCTTACACGGGCTGGGTTAGGTAAGCCAAATCCAAGGAAAGTAGGTGTATCTTACACATAGGGTGGTTATAATGGAACATTGCGATCTACTGAATGCAAGCGGATACTGTGATACTGCACCACGTTCCACACTCGGCCAGGATCCTCGAAGACTCGACGAGGATCCTCGGCCAGACTCAACTGAGCACGATTCCGAGCCGTCATCAACGCAATACCTCATAAATAGGCCAAATTCTGGCGTGTGTCCAACTGTCATCAAGCACTCGCTTACACAGAACACGCATTTGCTCACTGGTCAGTCATACTTCCCTCCACTTTTCTGCCAAGCCGTAACCTCCAGTGAGAAGCCTATCTTCAGTTGCGCCAAACACGTCGAGATATTGCTGGCTCATCACATCCTGCATCGACTGCTGTGTCAATAAAGCTGTCTCTCTCGCATGCTCTCCAGGCCGACGAGCGGATGTTTAACTAGCTAAGTGAGAGAAGAAAAAGTTAGATAAGGAAAAAAATGGCGGACAATTTAGCATGATTCGCCCAAGTGCAAATTAGGAGCGGTAGACCTCTGTTTTCACTTCCGTTACGGATCGAGACTCGGATTTCGATGTCAAGCAGGCTCAGACAGAGATCAATGAATCCATCTTTATTTCAGTTTATACGTGCAAACTGGGGATGGTGAGAAAAAAATCAGTGAATGATACACCGCTTGACGGGCCTCACGACCCTTACAAGTCAGCAGCTGGGAAGATAATAATAATAATAATTGGTTTTTCGGGGAAAGGAAATGGCGCAGTATCTGTCTCATATATCGGCGGACACCTGAACCGCTCCGTAAGGGAAGGGATAAAGGAGGGAGTGAAAGCAGAAATGAAGGAAGAGGTGCCGTAGTGGAGGGCTCCGGAATAATTTCGACCACCTGGGGATCTTTAACGTGCACTGACATCCCACAGCACACGGACGCCTTAGCGTTTTTCCTCCATAAAAACGCAGCCGCCGCGGTTGGGTTCGAACCCGGGGACTCCGGATCAGTAGTCGAGCGCCCTAACAACTGAGCCACCGCGGCGGGGTAGTTGGGAAGAGGCAAAAACAGCCACTGCTAAAAAGTGAATACAAGTGCGCTTATGAAGAACAAAGAATACTAGGAGAACTAGCAGAATACAGTGAGGCTATAACACACAGTGGCACAGTACGCGCAGACGCTTGGCATCACTGCAGCACAGACTGCTGAATAAAGCTTTTTCGGATGGCAGACAAAGACATAATATTCACTTGGACACTGAATGAGGCATTGAGGAACTTTGGCACAATATACCTTAACATACAAAATCCATAGTTAGTTCAGCATTTTGGTAGTGTTAACCTACACTGCAATCTGACATCGTACGATGAGTGGCGGCATGTGATTGGTACAATTTTAGAAATAAATGAAGCACCCTTTTTTATCACTGTGTTGTAAAAACATGCAAATCTGTAGACAAATAATTTGCTGACTGGTACAATATTATAATGTAGGTAAATGTGTCTAGTTGGCGAATCATAGGACCCGTTGACAATTGCACGAAGCAGTTTGTTTAGCAATATTTGCAGTTTGGCTATGCAGATCAGCGGAATGCAATTTAAGCTTCATCTTAATGGTATGACTGGATAGCATTAATGGGTTAATGCTTACATATATAAAATTGGGCGTTCTGTACTCTACATTCATAGATCGCTGAGAGTCCTCATATCATTCCTAGAGCAATGCTGAAGCTGTTAAGCGATGCGCCATGACACTGCGATGGCAGGTGCTGCCTCCGGTGGGGCTTGTGAGACGCAGGTTGCCCTTCCCGAGCAAGCTCAAGGTCAAGGAGGGAGGCTTGGAAATGGCAAACGTTGGCGAAATCTGAGATTGGAGGTTTAGTGCGCCCGCACTAAATAAATAAGATAGCGACTATGACGCCGAATACATCGCTGCTTTCGTTACTGGTTGTGGAGCAGAACGCTCGTAATTAGAACTGCCTCCTTTCTCCGTCCACCTCTTAGTTTTTTCTTGTAGCAGACGCTAAAATGCGCTCGCTTAAATATGAACTCATGCTGTAGCTCGCAAGGATGACAAGCTGAGCTAGCTGATGACGATCCCTGGCAGAAAACTGGCGCAAAGAAGAGCAAAGCGCCAAAAAGCGAGAATCAGATACATCGTTGATGCGGGAAAGCATGTCTTAGTTCTCAATCTGCACGAAAAACTAGTTGATCGTCGGAGTGTACCTGACAGTACTTCAGTTTCTGCGCACATCTTCTCAGGCGCTTTTTACTACAATAAAAAACACTGAAAAACAACAACTGAAAATTGAAAATTGGTTTTTGGGGGAATGGAAACGGCTCAGTATCTGTCTCACACCTCGGCGGGCATCTGAACTGCGCCGTAAGAGAAGGTAAAATGTGGATTAGCTCAGCTAATCTAGGATATACAAAGCGAAAGATGTCGGCGTTCACAGTGCTCATTACCGTTGGCATTGATAATGTCCTAGACGGCGATGCCTTTGAGGAAAGGAAGGGCGCATAACTGGCTCCCTGGATATGTGGACGCCTCATTCGTGCTTTGATACATGTGGCGGCGGTGAGAGAGAGATGTGGCCTGAATGCATTAGCGCTGACAGCGTTGTGGCTGACATGCGGCACTGCAGCAAAAGCTAGGCCGCAGCGTTCATTTGTTGATCAATCTCTCGCGAACCATGAACTGCTTGCCACCTCCCAGGGTGGCAGGGAGGGTGCGCTGCCTATCCAGCGTGCGGAACGCAATCAAAGCAGGCTTTTGCAGTTGGACACCAGCGGCACAACGAAAATGTCCATGGACTTACTCTCTTTGGTAGTGAGGTCAAAGTTATTATGTCTAATATTCTTGGACAAAAATTTTTAATATTGAAAAATTGTAAGCTACTGTCATAGAAATATTAAAGGCAATGGTCATTCTTCCTATGTGTAGCAAAAACTTTCTTTGAGAGTCTTTCCATTGCCCGCATCGAGCAGTTAAGACTGTCACAAGATACAAATGGGGAATGCTTTTGACGATAGCAAGAGCATTCATAGCAAAGAAATGGGAGCCTGTCGGCGGGATATCTACCGATATTCTGTATTTATATTTCTGAAATCTTGCGATATGTGAATAATAGCATTGATAAACTCCTTCCCGCTCAAAAATGCTTTTGTCCAGAATTGTTGGGCATGAAACAGAATAGATGAGATGAATCCCTCCAAAAGTTCAGGTTTGTGGTTTCATTCCTGGGGCACAACAGTGTCTTGATATGCGGGATAAATAGTCTTATGTACCTCCTAAATACCTAAGCGTTCCACACGCGTTCAGGTCAAGTTCTCATTATTAGCGGGAGCAGGTCCCGGCCGTTCGGTGTTATGCTCAGTCTTTTGGTCAGCATCGCCTCTCCATTTTTGGTAAAGCCCCGACTTGTGCTGAGTTTGTGGAAACCAAATATACAGACATTACATTCCGGGCTTTCATAGAAATTTCGCGATGGTTATATGGGTATCCAGTTTCGAGCCGATGCGATGCGATAACCTTTGCATCGCTGTTCGGGCTGGAGGACTGGGTTTGGTGCACCTGTATGTGAGGCAGCTATTTGCTCGTTTATTATTATTTTTTCGTGACAGCGCTCATGTAAACATTAGAGAATTAGTGGACTTCAAATTGCGTACCTGCTTCCAAACCTGTCTCTTCTAAGTTTATTGAGCGCCCCGGTTTCCTTAGATTTGTCATAAAGTTTATTCATCGGAGCGTTTTTTTTTATTGAGAGAGTTCGTTTTTCGCTTGACTACTTATTCTCTTTCGTGTAAAAATCCATGCGAAGAATTGATTTCAGCGCTGTTTCTGCCACCTCTATATTGCCTTCTCAACTTTGCCTGTGTATAAATGCCTGTCTCCCTTTGCGCTAAAACTTTTTTCTTCAAAGTGCGCACTGAAGCATTACTTGTCAAAGTGTGTCTTCACATAAAAAAAATAGTCTCTTCTGTTAACAACCATCTTTGTCATGTAACAGAAACCATCAAGCAGTGCTTTATCGACTGCAAAGGTGTGATTTTGTTTTGCGACATGCTCCAAAGAAGACTAAGGAAGACTTTATTTCAAATTCCCACAGTCCGCGATATCTTACGGCGACTCATCATGATTTTGAACCCCATGATATGGTTGTTCTACATGAAGTGCACAGCTTGTGGAAAACACGTCTTATTGGGCGCTATGGTAAATACGTTCTCTTTACTCAAAAACGTATTTCTTTCAGATGATGTTCAGCTGAAGGACATTTCTGACGGAAAAGACCTTCAACCGGATTGCTATCTATTGCCGTGTTATCTGGTATCTGTTGGTACCAGATTGGTAAGCTTCCTTGCTACCCTTTTAGCTTTTAGTGTTTGATACTAAATGTGTGTCTTTTTTGCGTCAGTGCAGCACACCTTTATTTCCTAATTTGTTTTGGATTATGAGGTTTAACGTCCCAAAGCGACTCGGGCCATGGGACGCCGCAGTGAAGGGCTCCGGAAATTTCGACCACCTGGGGTTCTTTAACGTGCGCCGACATCGCAGAGTACACGGGCCTCCAGAATTTCGTCTCCATCAAAATTAGACTGCCACGCCCGGGATCGAACCCGCGACTTTCGGGTCAGCAGCCGAGCGCCATAACCACTGAGCCACCGCGGCGGCAATTCCATAGCTTTCTTTTCAGCGTAATTTCGTTTACATTCTTACATCTAGTAAATACATTTGATTCGCGCAATAACCTCGTAATAACGTTTTAACTAAAGTTTTATTCATTTGCATTCCACAGTTCAACGTAAGACGTCAAAATCTTTTCAATCAATCAGGATTTTGTTGACATCCCAACGCCAACGCCAACTAAGCCGCTTTCTCCTCCGAACGGGAACTTAACGCTGTTTTACGCTCACCAACCATCCCTCCATCCAGCCATGTAAAACAAGGCGCAACGATGGGAGAAATAAATAAAAACACTGAGTGCCGAGAAGTTTCAATGATATAGCCATTATTTTTATTACCATATTTTGTTTCAGTTTTTGCAGGAACGCCATTTTGCTGATCATAGGTCAAAAATTGTTAAGACTTCGTTTTTGGAATCTAATTTAGGATTTTGATTGCATATTAAAATTCCCCAAGATCAACTGCAATCCTGAACAAATTTGCTGTTTTTTTAGAAATTCAGAAACGACAACATTGACGTCATTGCTTTGTACTTTTGATAACAACGTAATCTAACCCTACCAGAAACATCCCATCTGGTAGGAGGAGTAGCACCGCATAGAAACTGATAAGAAAGCGAGAACTGAACACGCGCTTCCACCTTTCGTAGTTACGCGGTAACCCCCGAGAGAAAACATGTACTCCTCGCTGCGTATGAGAATTAAATCCCCGGGGAACAATTCTAACCTTGTTATGCTATCTCAGCGCTCGAAGCTCTGAAACGTCGAGCTGATTATAGCAATTACAACCGTTCCGGTGGCTCCTATGAAGAGCTCTATTCGAAACAAGGTCTCAGAACAGTTTGTGCAGTTCCTCGCCATCTAAACAGCGCCTGGAATTGCTCGAGGAACTCACGCTACTCGCAAATGCTCTGCCGCAATCTGCAGATAAAGTCTTCTTCTTATTTATCCTTTCCTTTTTTTCTCGCCTATTTCCCCTTCTTACTTTTCTCCACTATTTTCGTGTCCATTGTTCTCCTGGACCTTCTTCTCGTTTTGAGGATGCCGATGTTTAGAAGAAAACGCAGAGCACGTAATGCAGGCGCTCCTTACGAAACGCAGTCACGTAGAGCAGTCCCAATTTAGTGTGAAAATGTGAGGGGAGGTGTTCGAATTGGGGATGCTTGCTTGAGCACCAAGCGGTATATCATCCTCTATTAGGTGTTACGAAATGACTGTGGCTGATTTTGTTTTAAATCTGTAAGGGTTTATTTTTGTTTGCTTTGTAAAAACCAAATTTAATGAGGCGTATAAAAGCTGCGGGAAACGGACAGCCCGTCAAAGGGCGCCAACCAACGAGAAGTTCGTGATTCTTCCGGAACGTGGTAAGTATTTAAATTCAAAGTGAGGGAGAGAATAAGAGCTTCATGATAGATTTCGATCTGACGCCGCGGATGCCGCTGACAGGAATGAGCTGAAGAAAGAGGAAAATGCATGTTGGGAACACCGACGCGACTCTTGAGAACGCAGTAGAAAAATAGCGTCAAACATGGCGCGCATATCTTCTTTAGAAGAGTGGAACATGCTCCCTTCTATTTGCAGGATAAAATCTATGGCTAATATTCGTGGGAGAAATATTACTCGGCATGTTTTTTTTTTTTTTCTGATGAAAAGCCATGTTCTTTCTGAGTTGTAAGATTAGGTCTGAAGAAAATGTCCTGCTCAAGCTGCAGTTGTCAAGATAATTTTTTTTTTCACAACAATTCACTCCAAGATTTTTGTGTGTGTTTAGGAGTTCCTAACATAGACTTCCTTTTATTAGGCTCAATGAATGCAAAGCACTATTGAGTGTCACCCTCTTAGGTTGGAATTTCCCAGAACATGGTGCAATCGATTTCTCCGGAACTAATGCAACAATGAGGTAGTTAATAGAGGATAACGAAATGTCTTTGCATTTGAAATTGTATGAAATTGCTCAAGTTGTCTTTCAGGGAGAGTTGGGTTACTGCACTGTGCCTTAAAATACGCGTTAAAGGACGCAATAGACGCGAGTGGCAGATACGAACAATGATTTCTTTCAACACTGCTGTCTCTGAACTATGCACTATACCGTCGGCCGATTATTTACGACGCAGTCACGTGATACAACTGTCACGTAAAGGTTATGTTTTGCCTCTCGTGTTGCCCAAGGGAAAGAAATACCAGGACCAGCAGGGACATAAAGCTCTCGGTGGGCTTTCCCTTCTAATGTGTCAGACATGTGGTCCTGTTTGGAAAGTCACATATCTTCAACGGTGATCAGTCCTAAAGTGCCCTCAAAACCGCTCTCACTGCCAAAATTTTGTCAGCATTCTGTTACACGAAAGAATTCGCCATTTTTGACTGCGCACAACATATTAACACATTTGCATGTTGTACTTGCTAAGCACCATTCAACGAACATCGTATTACTATTACGTAATGCACGTCGTATTACGCAGTAGTGGAGACCTTCGGATGAATTTAGACTACCATGACACCTTGATACGGGGAATTTTACACTTCCTTTGACACCTCTGCTGAGATACACAATGTTGCAATTTTTCCTTCTTAAAATTTTCCGAATATATTTTCTTTCATAATATGATAACATGCAAATAGCCTTACCGATCTTCTTTATGCGCGTGTTGCCTTTTAACCTTTTGTACCCGCACTATTTTATTTTGCTGCGTATTTATATTCCTTCTTGCCCGCCTAATGTGTAGTATAGGTATATAAGTTAATTCAACATGCTATGTCATCGTCGTTGTTTCTTGTGTTGTACAAGAAGACCCAGGCTCCTTCAAGTGAACTGTCTTTAACTTTTTTGTCCTGGCCTACGTACACCGTTGTGACGTAAATAAAGACGACTTGAGTTGACTAGACACCTGGTGTTCTTTACATGCTCTGAGAGAGCAGAGCACACGGACGTTTTTGTATTTCAGCTCCATCAAAATATGGCCGCCGTAGGCGGGATCGAACAACCCGTTACCCTGGGATCAGCAGCTCAACGCCAACGTTATGGAGCCGTCGTGGCGAGTTACTAAAACAAACAGAAATAATTCCGCTCTTTCTTCGAACATGAATACTAGGTGGTAAGTACATTCGTGGACTTCTGAGAGGCTTTCGACACAATTAAATACCCTATTCTTGCAAACATAACATCAACAAAAAAGTTCTCGAGAAACATTACTGACGCTTTTGTAGAGACTAAAAAATCGACACCAGCAAGTACCGGTGAATGGTCAGAGATCTAGTGTGACGTTTCTCCAGAGTGGCGCCCCTCATGGTAGTATTCTAAGGCCATTGTTGTTCAGGAGCTGCGTAAATTACAAAGCAAACATTAGCTATGGAACTAGAGTTGTGGTATATGCCGGCGAAGCGGCTTCATTTTTTCCGGGTCCTTGTTTGTCTAAACTTCAATCTAATACTAACAACGTTGGAGGTCACTGCTGTAACCCGCATTGGAGTAATGCGAAGGCATTGACGCCTCCTCGTTCCTCTTTGCCCCTCTTTTCCTCTTTTTGCTTCACTCGTTGTCTCTGTTTGTTTCACTTGTTCCTTCTCCTCGCATTTACTCGGTTAAGCACTGATAAAAATCCCTCCAATTTCCCAATTACCACAATAATTTTCTTACTTATTCAAGTTCCATCAATTGCCCATTTTGAATGTTCAAGCTTGGCGCCACGCGTTGGCTCCGCTCACACTTCCGGTTTTTCAAATTTGGCGCCACACATTGTCCTGGCACAGCCCACTTTTTGGACATTTTTAATTACTAATCACTCTGTCGACATAATTTTTTTGCGCAGCATCCTCACGTCATCCTCTTTCGATTACAACCATTCCTTTGGCGCTACTTCTAAGTTCCTCACAACTGCTGCGGGCACTTTTTGCTGACACTACCTTGTCGACAGAGCCTAGTAAAGCTTTCGCTTTAACAAGGTACTTGAGCATATAACTTAAATTATGCTATGCAAGGGAATGGAAATGTGTGCTAGTTATGACATACATGTCATTACGTCATGTATGTCATAACGAGCGCCTCTTTTCATTCTGCTGTCTGCGACCACCCCCTTTCCCCTTTTGTGTTTCTGTCGATGGCTCCAGCGATAGCCGTTTCTGCTCTTGTCTTCATCAGGGCCCCCCCTTTCTACCTATGCTACATATTTTCCTGCGCTTTCAGAATAAATGTTCATTCCCCGTCAGCTATGTCTGCATCTGCTTGCCTGTGGCTGAGTAGCTGGCGATGCAACTGTGTCGACGAGGCCATTTCTTTAACCCGCGCTACCAAGGCGGATCCCGTAGCTTCCTGTCTTCAAGCTATCTCGGAGCCGGCAACGATGGCCTGCCTACAGTTCCCGGACTTCGAAGAGACAAAAGATAAGTGGAAGCCTTACGTGGTGAGAGCAGAAGCGTATTTCGAAGCGAACAGTGTAACGGACTCGTCTAAGGAGAGAATTCTACTGGTTTCGGCCTTGTATAGCAAGACGGTCGAAGTGCTAGCTGGCAGAGTTGTGCCACGTGCGTCAAATGAGTTGACATACAAGGAAGTCGTTAAAAGTTTGGATGAGTACTACGATCCGTAGAAGCACGAGATAACCGAGAGCTGCAGTTTATTCAACCGTTCGCAGCTTCCCGGCGAAACGGTTGGCACGCTTGTTGTTGCTTTTCGCCGAATAGCAGATAACTGCAATTTCGGCACGTCGCTTGACCGCATGCTAAGGGTCGCATTGTTTGCGGCGTGCGCTGAGTCACGCTGCGGGAGCACATGTTAGCAAAAATTGGCGGTGGCTTAGCTCTGGTTAAACCTGGAGTGACGCGATAGCTACAGCTGGCCGAGTGGAACCTAGTCACGTGAAGAACCACGTGATCAGCCGCGGTGCCACACCGCCGGCAGCTGCTCCGCACCACGCTGAAGACTCGAAATGCTACCGTAATGTAGCTATCGCTACAAAAAGGATTTAACGCTCGAAGAAGCCGAAGCGTTGGCACTTTCTGCCGAAGCTGTTGAAAATATGACACCAGAATTGACGCCCCTGCTTAAGCTCCAAGCTTCCCAGCCTACGTCGGTTCAAGCTTCACGTGTTCGTTTTGTGCCGCAGCGCTGTGGTAGACGTGGTTGCCACAACCATGACGACAGCAGCTGCAGTTGGATCAGAGCAAGGTGTTATCGCTGCGGTGTACCGAGGTCATCTTGCAAAGATGTGTCACGTCAACGGCAATAAAGGCCATGTCACACCACAAATAGTGAAGGAAAAAGCTTTGGCTCTCGAAGACTCCGTGCCTGGACGGTACTGAAGGGGTGCGCTGCTTCCTGCACGAAAAAGTCACCTCGAGCCCCCGATACGGCACACTTTCACATAAGATGGTGTGCAACTTCCCATGAAGGTGGATACAGGGTCGCCTGTCTGCGTCATTTCACCGGATGTTTTTGACAAGCATCGCGAACAGTGGCCGGCGCTTATGCCTTCGCGTGTGGACTTATGTTGGACCACTGCCAGTGCTGGGATAATTGCGGCTGTGTGTGCAATACATGACTGTTTCCGTACACTTCTCGCTTATCGTGCTCAACTGCTCGGGGCCAAATCTTTGTGGCCGTGACCTGATTTTTTGCTTGACAGAGCAGGGGTTGCAGCTCCCCGGTCGTCGACGCATGACTTCCCAGACACACCGCAAGAATCTACAAGAGCGACAAACAACATAGTCGGCGACTACCAAGATGTGTTTTCCCGGACTCTCTGCCTGATCAAGGGGCCTACTGCCAGCCTGCAGCTGAAGCCTGGAGCCGTGCCGAAGTTTCTGTAAGGTAAGATTCATTCCTTACGCTCTTTTGCTTCCCTTCGGAATTTCCTCTGCTCCGGCAATATTCCAGAGAAAGATAGATGCGGTCTTGTACGGCCTATCAGGGGTTCAATCATACCTCGATGGTGTACTGGTTTCGAAGAATCTGTGGAGGGGAGTGGAGGCCTGAAAAAGGTGCTAGAACGGTTCCGAGATCAAGGACTTAAGCGGAGATGACAAGCTGAGTGATTTGCCTAATTATTGAAAAATGGCATATGTTGTGCCGATTCATAAATCGGGGCCACGTAATCTGGTTTCAAATTAACGCCCACTGTCCCTCACAAGCGCAGTTTGCAAGATTTTGGAGCATGTGTTTTTTACGAATATTGTGCACTATCTTGATAAGTTTTCTTCATAAATAATAACCAACGTGGGTTTTGTAGTGGATTTTCATGTGTCGCAAAGTTAACTGAACTCTTCCATGATATAGCTAGTTCTTTAGATAAAGGAGTTATTATTGACTGCGTGTTTCTCGATTTTATGAAATCGTTTGACGTTCTACCACATACTTTATTGCTAGAACATTATCATTGTATAACATAAAGTAGTAGCATGGATCAAAGCGTACCTTCATTTAAGAAAACTAAGGGTGGTGGTTAGTGGTGAAATATCGGACGAAGTTGGTGTAACCTCAGGAGTTCCAAAAGGGTCAGTTCTGGGACCACTTTTACTTGTAACTTTTAGAAATAAATTTTCGCTAGTATATCGTCTACATTGAGGCTATTCGCATATGACTGTTTTGTGCCGAACTGTTTCTAATCCTGCTGACCATGATGCTTTGCAATGGGCTATTTACAGGATTTCTGAGTGGTGTGATAAATTGGGCATGACTATTAATCTCCGGGAAAGTGTCCATATGTGTTTTACTAAGAAAAGGTCACATTGTATTTTTTTTAAAACATTAACTCTGTGAATTTTTTGTCCGCCACCAAATACAGATATCTCGGTGCGTATTTAACTAGTGATATGTGTTGACATACGCACATTTATTACATAACTGCAAAAGCAGGCCGAATTTTGCGTTTCTTACGCAGGAATGCCAAGTGTTTTCATTTACAATCTAAAGAACTGCTATACACAACCAGCGTAAGGCCTATACTGGAGTATTCGTGCACAGTATGGGACCCTAAAATTAAAGATGATATTGAGAAATTAGGCAACGTCCAAAGTCTTGCCGTCCGTTTTGTTTTAAGTACTTACAGCAGAAATTTCAGAGCGTCAGGAGCGCGGAGTTCTTTAGGATGGGTTTCACTGCAGAGACGCAGATACGTACTTAGGCCGAAGTTCTTCCATAATAAATACCATTCAACAGGTATTGACCATGACCGTTGTTTATTTCCGCCAGACTATATATCTGCAAGAGGGGACCAAACTTTCAAAGTAAAATAAATTAAATGCAGAACCCATATACTAAAAATGTCCATTTTCCAATAACAATAAATAAATGAAATAACTTGCCCCAGGAAGTCGTTTCAACAAAATTTAACCCGCCGCGGTGGCGCAGTGGTTAGGGCGCTCGGCTACTAATCCGGAGTTCCCGGGTTCGAACCCAACCGCGGAGGCTGCGTTTCGATGGAGGCGAAACGCTAAGGCGCCCGTGTGCTGTGCGATGTCAGTGCACGTTAAAGATCCCCAGGGGGTCGAAATTATTCCGGAGCCCTCAACTACGGCACCTTTTTCTTCCTTTCTTCCTTCACTCCCTCCTTCTTCCCTCCTTCCTCCTTCATCTCTTTCCTTACGGCGCGGTTCAGGTGTCCAACGATATATGAGACCGATACTGCGCCATTTCCTTTCCCCCAAAAAACCAATTATAATTATAACAAAATTTATTGAATCGTTTGCTGCGTTGCTGTAATTTTATCGTTTTGTTTGTTTGTATCAAATTCTGCTGCAATGTATTTGGTGTGAATATTTTTTTCTTTTCCTCCCACTATGTTGTATAATTATGTTGTAACTCTCCCTCCCCCCTCACTGTAATGCCATACAGGCGGTGGGTAATGTGATAAATAAGTAAAATATAAATGCAAGTTTCGGTAGCCAGCCGTCCATTATCTCGGTCATCGGATAGACAGCGAGAGTCTCCATCCGACCGATAAGAATATGTAGGCTGTTGTTCAAGCACCTCGCCCGCGTAACTTCGGTGAGCTCTGCTCTTTTTTTAGGCATGCTGATATTTTAAGCCCTATTTCTGTCGATCATGTCTTCTCTAATTTCTCCGCTTAACTGGTAGAAAAGAGCACCGAATGGCAGTGGGGACAGCATCAGGAAGCCGCCTTCTGCAAGGCGAAGGAAAGCTTAAAGCGAGCTCAAGTCCTCGTACACTTCGATCCGTCTAAATATTTGAAACTCGAATGCTATGCTTCCGCTTGTGCTGTAGGCGCAGCTTTTTTCCACACAATCTATGGTCTGCCCAATGCAATAAGTTTTCGGTCCCGTACTCTGTCAGCGGCTGAAAATACTGAATGGCTGGCCCAAAAGCGTGAAATACCCGGAGGTTACTATACGCCCATTTTTTGACCGTAAGCTAGAGCTATCTGTACCCTACAGTCTTGTTTATTGGGGTCATCGCGTAGTCGTGCCCGAAACAGCTCGGGACCGGTTTCTAAAGCTGCTGCACGAGACCCATCGGGGCTCGTAGGGAATGAAGCCGCTAGCAAGGTCGAAATTTTGGCGGCCTCGACTGGACCGCGACATTGAAGAGTTGTCAGCCCACTGCATGAACTGCGCCCGAAACATGCCGATGCCGGCTGCAGCGCCAACCGTAAACCGGCCACAAACGCAGGAAAAATAGTCGCGGATTCATATTGATTTTTCCGGGCCGATAGCAGGAAAGATGATTTTTAGTGGCAGTGGATGCACACACGAAATAGATTGAAGCCATGCCAGTTAAATATTCACCAATGGCTCGGACGGTCAGCTGCCTACGCACCATGTTCAGCACATTTGTAGTTCCGCGCACCATTGTCTCCGATAACGGTACGCAGTTCTCCAGCCAGGAGTTCGCTACTTTCCCGGCTAACAACATAATGCACCTACGAACAGCCGCTTTTCACCACCAGTATAATAGAGCGGCAGAAAGTGCAGTCCGTACGATTATGGACGGACTTCGGAAAATGACAGAGGGAAATTTAGAAGACAACCTTGTCAGGTTCTTGTTCAACTACAGGAGGACGCCCCAGAAGACGGGAAAATCGCCGTCAGAGTTAGTACTGAGGGTACCAGTTGCGGTCTTCCTTGGACACATACTCGAGCTGTTGCAGATTTGCCGATGGGGTCGGATCACTTCAAGGTTTCCATGGAAAGCAGCGTGTACGCACGTACGGAACTACGCTGTGGGAGAAAAGTGGGCGCCGAGGGCGCTTGACGTCGACGTCGGGATTCCACATGGTGACGGTCCAAACTACTACTTCCTTGGTTGAGACGCCACGTGGACCAAGTACGCCGTCGACATGAATCTCAGTCACCAACCTCACCCGGCTTACAAACTTGGCCCGAGCCTAATCTATGCATGCTGCCTGAACAATCATCACTTTCTTCAGCCACAGGTTCCGAAGTGCTGCATCCTCAAGACGTCGTATCAGGAGCCCCCACGACAGTCGGGTGATAACAGTGCCGCAGTCTTCGCCTGCAAAAGTGGTAACCCAGGAACAAGAGCTACGGCGATCTACCAGGCAACGCAAGCCAGTGCAGCGGTTTCATTTTCAAGATAACAGAAGTGTTGCGAACAGCGAATCTTGTAGGTCGACCCCCTCCCCCTTTCTCCTTTGTGTTTCTGTCATCGCTCCAGCGATAGCCGTTCCTGCTCTTCTCTCTCGCTGGACCCCCCTTTCCACCTATGCTATATATTGGCCTGCGCTGCCAGTATTAATATTCCTTCCCCGCCAGCTGTGTCTGCGTCTGCTCTTCCATGGCTGAGTAGCTGGCGATTTAACACATTTCATAGTCTGCTGAATAGTTTAACGAGGGCCTCGAATCTTGCAATCTTGATGCCATAGGTAGCATGCGAGGGTTCTCGCACAGCTTTCGCCCACACAGTTTGATCGTGTTCTTACGTGACACTTGCAGCAATAAAGGACGAAGTACGTTCGCCGCTATGGACGTGGGTGGCTCAGGTGAGCGCTCTCAAGGTTCGGTTACAAGCAAAATATAGATACCCCCGAAAGCATAAGATTTGATAGCCGTCGATGTAGCTGAATTGGTAGAGCACCCCATGCGAAATTCGGAGGTCGTGGGTTCGGATCCCACCGACGGCATGTGGTTGGTTTTCCTTCTGGTTTTATTAATCTCGCATTGATGAAAACCACGAATTAAAAAAATGACGTCCCCCTATGCTCCTTAGTTTCGCTGACTTTGCTTCCGTCGTGTAAACAGCTAGCTCAGCACTTATAAGTGTTTCGAAAACGTAAGTTGGTTTATTCTGCTGCAAAAAATAAAAGAAGCCGATAGATGCTAACTCTTAGCTCAACCTAGCTGGAACAAACATAGAAATGGATTCCGCTGTTAAAGTCTTGGTGCCATTTCCAACAAGAAAATACCTTGGGACGCTCATGTCCAGATGATCGTAATCATATATTTTTCCTTCTCGTAATTACCGCTAAGTCCTTATAATTACCACTACCGCTAATCGCCACTCCAGTTACTTTACTCATAGCGTGTGTCCTTACTCCATAGCGCATTTCCTACTGAAAGATTATGACAGACTTTCTTAGGAGTGTGTGGCGCACACGTGACAATATGTTGTTTCCAAAAACTCCACGATCAGTAGATGCGAAACCATATTTCGTGAGAGGACGTGAGCCATTAAGAGACGTGCGTTCCTTGGGTACTCTAGGAAACAACCTATCTGTAACCTGCACCCAAGACGAGGTCATTTTCTTGTAAATCCCTGTTTCTGAGCTCCCTCCCTCTCCCCCCCCCCCGTCCCCCCCCCCCCCCTTACATATCTAAACAATTTTCGTCGGCTACGTACACATTTCTAGTGCCCAGTTCTTGCGACACCGTTTTTCTTCTAGGACGAAAATGCTCCCGGCTTCGCGTGGTCAAACTCGGTATAAGATTGGCGCCGTACAATCCTCGACGCCATCGTATCATTCCTGGAAGGGGGGGGGGGGGGGGATTTGTCGCGCCATAAGTCGACGAAACACTCCATTCTGTATGCAAATTGTCTGGAGATTTCTCACGAACACTCGAATAGCTCGCAGAACTTCACGGACACACAATTCCTCGGGAGAGTCCAAAAATTCCCGAATTCTTTTTTCTCTTCCATATTACGACGAGGCGAGCGAGGGGACGAAATTCGCTTGCAAAGGGTGTCGACGTACATTAACATGCCACTGTTTTCGGTGAATTAGCTGAAAATTGTTCTTTATAAGCTCGTTCTGTTTGCATTGAATACAACCCTATCGCCAGGACGACATGATCAGAAATTTGTATGTTGAGCACATATCGCGGCCTCAAAGTTGTTCTGGTGTTTCAGTTGCTTGTTGAACGCCTTGTGTTTTGCTTTTTTATGATTGCTAATTGGTGATCCGTATTGACTGAAGGATGAAGGCATCTTAGAATTTCGGTGCTTCTCTTTCTCGGTTTAAATGACCTGACAGCATCTACACAAGAAAAAAAGTTTGCATAATATGGTGATTAGTTTATGATTAGTCAATATGTCCGTGCCTTCAGAATAGTCTTCTGCGCCTTCAGAATAGCGCGTCATCTTTAAAATAAAGAGCTAACTTACCCAACTTTCCACCGCTACGAAACATTTCTCGATTATGGCTCATTCATATGTTATGTCACTCAACGTTATTAAAATAGATAGCGTTGATGTGATGCACGCCGTCCTGTGGTAGATCATTCCCGTTCCGAGATGACACGAACAAAAACTATCTGGAATTAGCAGTAATTCTTGCAGTGGTGGCGTGGACGGCGTTATGGTGACCATATGGCTCGAGAAGCGATGAGTTGGTGATATGACTGATGCTCTTAAGAATGCTATCAAGACAACTGTTGTTTAAGTGCCACGCCCATCCCTCATGTGATATCCCATACCAGGGGCCTTCGGGGTACCAAAAAATACGCCCCCGATGCACTCCATTCTAGCATGTTGGTAGAGAAAAATAACAATGAGAAAAGAGATGCAGCGGACACTTAAGCTTCGCCTTAAGGGTGTGACGCGATAGTGTAGCCCGTTCGTCCATCTCTACTTTACATTACATTGCAACATAGATCCCTGGGAGCCTTCGTGCCACTCCTGGCGCAATGGTGCAGCGATTAAGCGATAAGCCAGTGCCCTGCGATGGCAGATGCTGCCACTGATGGGCCTTGTGTGACCCAGGTTGCTCTTCCCGAGCGACCATTCATTGATTTAACTGATACCTGCCGTGGTGGGCAGTTTCCTCACAATCCGAATGGCAGTTGTGATGACGTCTAAAGGCACGCCTCGGCACGATGAGAGGTGGCTCAATCACTCACTCACGGTCACTCACACTCACGGTCACTCACACTCATGTCTGCTCACGCTCATGTCTGCTCACACTCATGTCAGCTCACACTCAACCACTCACTCACTCGCTCTCACTCTATTCACAACCACTCTCTAACACTCGCGCTCATGTCCACTCACACTCAGAACCGCTCACTCGCTCTCAGTCAACTCTCATTCACAACCACCCACTCACCCTCGCACTCATGTCCACCCACGCTCACAACCACTCACTTTAACTCATGACCACTGACTCTTAAAACCATTCCCTCACGCTCATGTCCACGCACTGGAATTTACCTTCACTCACTGTTTCCTTGCTTGCTGCCAACTGAGAGGACGCGAGATATACAACCACGTCCAACTGCGCTCGTGGCTCTGCGCTCGTGGCGCCCTTGGTACTGCCTGGGTCGAACTGATGTGGTGGTGAGCCGCCCCGGGCTCTGTCGCACTCTTTGGCAATTTGCACAATTTAGATTCTCAAAGGAAGTTGTCACTTTTCAGTCTTTTATGCCCGGAACCAATGTCACGCAAGTATGCTGCCACTCTTGCTGCTAGGACGATGAGTGCCTGTTTAGCTTCAGCTAAGACGCTTACACACATTTTTCAACAGTCGGTGTCTAAATAACAATACTTGGTTTGTCTTGAAAATGTTCTTGGGTGATGTCTAAGTACCAATATTGGGTTGCCTTGACAATTACGTGTCCATGAGTCCGCATGAACGCATTGTAGGCAAGTGGCGACTATGAATACTTTTTGCGGCGTGAGAAATATAATGTTTTTGAAAAGATCGAGTGAGGTCCTCACGAAAATGGAAACGGCTCGAATGGGCACGAAGTATTTATTTAACTTGTGAAAAGGATCTGAAGGGGAGTGGTTTTTATCAACCACTTTATGGCAGGCTTACTTTGGGGCTAAGTATATGGCAGTGCTGGTTCGTCTAGCCGGAGCAGGTATGCATGACCGATCTGTGGACATGCCTGCCGTGCAGTACTTTCTCTCCGCTGCACATAATCTGTATTTGAAGAAGGTTGTAGAAACCAGCGCGAAGTTTTCGCCTCAGACCGGTCCGTGCGGAGACCACATCCGCATCTGCGTGGGCATAGGGGGTGGTAACACTGCACGTAATTATACTCGCGTAGTCGACCGCGTTGATGGTCGAGGAAACGTCGTTAGTGGAAGAATGCGCATGCAGGTAACTTGTGAGCCAATTTGAAGTGCATGCCTTTCTGAAAAGGCAGGGCGATGCTAGGAAAAATCCCTATCCAAGAGTTCTTAGAGTAAGTCGTAGTATCCGGTTCAAAGGATTCCTCATGCTGTACAGATTTCAGTGCAGGTAGAATTGCTGAAATCTGAGCGTGCAAACAGAAGTTATTCCACTTACAGTATGGGAACACAAAGATAAAAAGGATAGTATTTCACAAGCTCATTTTACTCGCCCATTGCCGAATATTGGCCACCACAAATCATAACCATGCCTTGCACACATGGAAGCCTATATGCAGCTGTTAACTTGCCAGGGGAAGTCGCAGCAAATTTCCGGCGGCGTACTATTACGGCGTACATAATGCTGACGGGAGCACCTTCATGACCCTAAACATTTTTTTTTTCTGGACTCCGGGGATAGTTTTGTGGAGCTGAATCTTCAACTCTTTCCGGTCATACGACCACAGTCCAGGGTCAAGCATGCCGGCACCATTCGACCTGTTTATTAAACTCTCCTTGCCACCCCCCCCCCCCTTCTGCCTTAAGTCTCCTGTTCGCTTCTCTTAACATTTTTGGCTACGATATGCGTTGAACTTTTTTCTTTTCTTCGCTGACTTCTCGGTGTCGGCGGCTTGAACAGCAGCACTCGCTTCCACGATACTTTTAAGTGAAACAATAAACTGTCCTCTATCTTGATTCTTATTAGCCTTCATTCCCTTGTACTGCCTTTCTTTTGTAGTTTTTCTCGAGCTAAGAGGTGTAAACACTCAGATACATTATATTTTAGATCTGTTTTTCGAGTAAATAAAAATTAAGTTCGAACTGCACGTCCAACCAACCAAAAAGGGTGCGGTGAACTTGGCTGCCACCTCAAAGTCACTGCTGAAAATTGCCGATACGTTTCGTCACCATCGGCGCGAAACAATAATTTCTAGCAGATGAAAATATTGAATATTATCACTTCGGCTGTCTCCTTCGAGTTAAGGCATAAGCATGTTTGATACTATGCGTACAGAAAAACAAAAACCACATGCTTGATTGGCGCCGCATGGGTCCAGTCTAATCACAAAATAACGGACAGGGAAGAGCTTGGCAATGCGTGCACCCGGACACAGAAAAGCCTAAATCTTAGGAGTCCACTGCACTATTTGAGATGCCACCTTACTCTAGACATTGCTGATAAACTGACGGTCGTTGGCTCAGCACCAAACACCGCAAATCTGAGTATATGAGCTCGAGCCGTGTAGGAGGCGTGACAAGACACATCTATCTTTCTAGCAGTGGCAATGCTAAACTCGGTCAAAGGATCTGACACAACTAGTAGCGGCTCATTACACCCGCAAAGGGCCGGAGTGCATGCCAACGGTGGGCTGGTGAGGTGAGCAGCAATGAAAGATTGCCTTTCCAGCGCCAGCGGAATCCTTTGCTTCGGTCATCGAAAGACACTGGCATGATGCCTTATGCTGCCTCGTGGGCCCTGGACCGTGAATATTCGCTTCCCTGGGTTCTAAACAACATGAAAATAGCTAAGCCGATACGTCGTCACCAAACACACGCGACAAACTTCGCTGTCACGTCCACTCACATCCACTCACACCCATTCACGTCGACTCACATCCACTTACTCACACTCAAGCTCATGACCACTTACACTCGCATCCACTCATTCCCACTTACACTCATGACCACTAACACACACAACCACTCACTCAGACTTACAGACGTGAGTGTGAGCGTGTGTGAGGCGATATGAGTGCACTTATGTGTGAGTGTGCCGGCCTATGTCGCAAGGTCTCGTGAACTAGGTGGCTCACCTTCCTCATAGGTTGCTTCTCTGGCGATATTTCGTAGATTTTTCGCTCACTGTCAACGACGCCGACGGCGGCGCGAAAGTTTTTGCGACACGAGCTGCATAACGCCATCGAGTTAACAAAAATAGTACCTTTGATAGAACACTGTGTATAAGGTGCTTCTAATGTCATTATTATCCCCTGAAAGTGCAAGTGAATTCAGAGAATTGGACTCGTATTCACAGTGGTGCGAATACAAAAACAAAAATAGAGACCAGAGCTTTCTTTTTAGAATCCTTTTGATACGCTTATGCGAAAACACGGTGCATTGTGAAATACTCTGAACTTTGATGCGATTTTCCGAAAAGGTTCCCAACAAATGGGCCTGTTGGTGCTCTAGAGTTTAGAACTTTGATAGAGTGGCTGATTTACACTTGGATCGCTTACGCGTCAGCGTTAAGAGCTCTGCAGAGTGCAAGATCTCATACTCCTAGCGCTGCTACATACGACGGTGCCCCGCCGGCAGCAGAAAGAAAAGCTAGATCTAGATCGACCTTATTTCGATGGGGGCTGCTAAGAAAACAAGCGTTACGCAGGAGAGCGATGATGCAGAGGGAAGGGGAGGGGCGGGGAACAATCGATACGAGTGGAAACCTTTGCCACAATCCTCCTGTAGCGTCGGAACATCAGTCCTTCACTTTCGTGTATTTTTCCAACGTATCAAACCCAAAAAGTGCATATTCGCAATAGCGAAGTGCAAACATACTCGAGCTAGTTTTACCTCTTTTGGTTTAGTATTCCTTAATTATCACCGTGCTGATTTGAACGCGTGGATTAATAATTGGTGTATGTGCCACATGAACGAATATATAGAACGCAAATTACTTAGCAGAAACAACCAATGTAAACAGCACTTAGAAGCTGCGTCGAGCGTTTTCTGAGCCTCTTCTGAGATTGATTGGCCCAGGGCGTTGGGGGTGATCGCGATGTTCGAAGAATTTGCCAAAAGAATGAGCGAAAGCCCTGAAAGACTGCGCGATGCAACGACAAGAGCTTTTCCGGCTTCTTTATGTGCACCATTAGAGACAATGTCTTGCATCCCCGCCACGTTGCCCTGCCGAGTGCTCTCGCTACCAGTAGCAGGTTATTGCGAGATTTCCCCTGGGTTTACAAGGCGTGACAATCGTAATGTTTAGGCGCCCATCTGCGCCAATTTTCCGCCTAGAAGGCAAGCCATAGCTTAATCTCCCCGGCTCTTAAGCCGCTTCCGCGCGAAGAAGTTTCCGCACGTGTGCCGTGTTTCTTTCGTTACTTTAAAAAAATCAGAGAATATAGCAATTAGAAGAGAGTCACAGGCCGAAGGATAAACTTTCTCGATCATTTACTCTCACGGGGCGTCTATGCTAAATGCATGCAACGTTCGAAGACTGCTCTAAATTATTTAGTTGTGTTGGAAAGAAGCGTGTGCTCTATGTTCTTTCTTTGGGAATCATGCCAACCGTTGTTCTTATAGGCATGCTCATGGAAACTCAACCATGGCACTGAGCTGCATCTTTTGTCGTCGAAATGATCTTGGTGGACCATTCTGTTGGATGTCTCTTGCTGAGATTACAAAGAAGTGACGGTACTCTCCATCAATTGCTGCTGCCAATCTTTCCGTTGGTGGTGTTCTCGCAGCATCTGAAAAGCTTTGCCGGAGCGCAGAAGCTCTTGCCGATAAGCTCAGGAAAGTGGCTCGGAGGAATACTTCCGGAGCGCCTAAAAAGTGCTTGCTTGTCTCGCTGTGATCGGCACGCGAAGCTTCATTGCAGGTTGTCTATACAGCTCAGACTCATTCATCACAACGTTGAGAATAGGCCTTAGGGTCGAATGTTTGCAGTTTACTGCTTACTCGTGTAAAATACGATAGTTTTTCGCGATACATATTTTAGAAATCAGTTGCAATACCGAAGCTGTCGCCAGCGTAAGGTGCATGCTACACCGTCCAATGATGTACTCTAAACACGAATACGCCTGTGTGGGAGTAAAAAGGTAGTGAGCTGCCCTATAGTGTACTCCCTTTAATAAAAAGGAGTGCGCTAGAGGAGAGCTTGCTTCCTTTTTACTCCTTTTTTTGGTTAACATGTAGGTATTGCAACTAGGGCCACTGCGCCCATTCTCCCCGCTTGTTTAAGCGTGTACTGTGTACATTGTGATATAAGGGGGATGTCTACAACCAGGTTAATGTATTTAGTCGCTTTTATTTAGTTCTGCGAGAGTCGTGGCTGGAAACGGGAGCTGTGTCACCAAGCAATGAACAGAGTAATTTGTAGCATGAACTGACGCCTTTCATTCAGCAATCACAATGCTTAAAGCGAAGTCATGTGTACTGTGCCAACATCATTGACGGACAATTGTTAGCGCAAATGAAAGCATGCGAGTAATTCCAAGCGCTCTCGACCGAAACCTTTATTTACCTTGATTCAAACATTTTTTTTTTCCTGGTGTATTGCACGGGGGCTGGTTTCTTCACAGGAAGACAGCATGACTACTCCTGCCGTCGCACATCTCCAGTTGAATGCGGCATAAAAACAGTGAAATAAAGGGTGTTCCAGCTAAGCCTGTTAAACTTCTTTAAGAACAGGCTTTTAGAGTTAGAACAGTGCTGTCTTCGGTAAAGAATTTTCAGAGTTGGTGTGCATCATCAGACGAGGCGCTCAGCAGAGTCATTAGCTTCGGCTACACAAAATCAAATACACGATTCCCCGATTTCATCTGATTTCTTTGCACTGTTTTTTTTTTGTGCAATGGATACAGGTAGTTTTTGCTGAGAGTTGACTTGAACGCTATCGTGCTTTGCCGGCGCGCCGCGCAACCAGTAGCTGCAGCTGCTCCGCACCACGTGGCTGGTCACGTGATCAACCATGTGACGAACCACGTGACCAGCCACGACGCCGCGCCGCCGGCAGCTGCTCCACACCACGTGGCGAACCACGTGACAGCGTGGCGGCGCAACCGCGGGGTGGCGGCGCCGCCACGCTGAAGGCTCGAAATGCTACTGTAATGTACCTATCGCTACAAAACCTAAGCGCTATCAAACACGCCCGTACCAAAACCATCAAATCGCAAGTGTTGCATTTTCGTGCATGCAGAACGACAGGGACACCTGTCTCCATGAGATTGGGTCTGCTCTCACGTGTACTGTGGACCACTCGACTGGGTACACACTTCCCTATGTCAACCTTGGCAGGCAGCTGTCAACCTTGTACGAATTAATCGACAGGTGTGTAACAACAGCCCGATTGCTTCGCCTGGCAACCGCCGACAACGCGACCAAGATACCCGTGAGCATGATGGAGGCTTTACACCAAGCGCGTCGGAATCTGAGCACTGCTCGCGCCGAGATGAAAGCGCAGTATATCCGATCGCACCGGGACATTCACTATGCACCCAGCGACCTGGTATTGAGGTGCAGTCATGTCCTGAGAAACGCCTGTAAAAATTTCTCAGCTTCTCTAGCACCAAAATAGACTGCACCGTACCGAGTGCGAGAGGCCTGTATGGTCGTGTACAGGCTGGCGGACTAGAAGTTAAAACCGACTCGTGGCTTTGTGCATGTCATGGGTGGACCTTTGCATGACATGTGCATACCTGTTCTTCTCGAACGCCACAGCTAACGTTGTACATTAAGGTGCCATTTTTTGTATGCATAGTGTTTTGCATTAACTCCGGTATGTTTACTTTGCCCGTTTCCTGTACCACTCCCCTCTATAATGCCTTAAAGCCCCTGAGGGTGTACTTAATAAATAAATGACTGCGATTTCAAACCCTACATCTACAAAGGGACCAAATGTGCTGTGGAAACCGGTCTCCTCCGCTAGCACTGAGCTGCACCGACAGACAACGCACGACGACCCAGCCGAGCGCCGCAGCATGGGACCCGACCTCACTCACAGCAACCGTTGCTGCCGTTGACAACACAAGAGAAGATTGTGTGCACCACTGCCTACAATACAACTTCCGCGAACTCAGAAATTGTGTTTCAAGAGGTCCTCTTGCAGGTGGATAGTCAGAAAGTATTCACACTAGCAAGGACCCAGACACAGTTCGTGGCAAGACAATAGCAGTGTACACCGACTCACTGCAGTCCCTCAGAGCTCTTACAGGCACTCCCAGAACTCGCACCGACAGACGATAACACAAAGGTCGCCTGTTAAGCGATCCGCTGGGATTTATGTGCCAGCGTGTTAGTGGATTGGATACCTGGGCACTTGGGCGGTTTCGGCAGCGAGGCTGCCAAGCTTGCCTTGGGGAGTTAGGCTCTGAGTAACATCTCGCGGGCGTCAATTCCTCCGGCCAAGCGTGCGTCCCAGCGCCAGGACCCTGACGAGTTTTTCGCAGCACTCAAAGAGAGAGGCAAGTGGTGACTGGACGTATAGGTTCCCGAGAGCCCAGAACCATTCCCCCCCACACTTCCCCGTGGAGCCCAGATGATTGTCTGCAAGGCGCACATCGCCTTTGGTCTTCCGGAAGATGTCCTGGCGAGATGGCGTGCTTATACACCAAGAGCGCGAGTGTGAAAGCACGGAGAAATCGCTCCAGAGTCTGTCAATTTGCTGGACGTGCGACACCGAAACCCCGCCGATATTCCTGAACCTGTGGTGGTATTGCTCGGTTTATAATCAAGAAGCAATAAATGCAGAAGCCGCAGAGTCGTTTCACTGGAAGAGCGCACGACGCCGCCTTCCGAAGCCAACGCGCGTACCGTGATTTGTTCCTCAAGGGACTTCGTCCGCGAAGCCGGCCTGCTCAGCAGGATGTACAGGCACTTAATCCTTTTAGCCTTACCCTTAAGCCATGTTTACCAAAGTGCCATCCCTATGAATATATTTCCTCCTTCCCTTATACACCCACGTATTTGTGTAAGCTGCGCTGTAAAGGTGTATTGAAACCGGAAGTCACAGCAGTCGCCTGCCACCGTGCGTTTGTGCAGTCTGCCGGATATGCCTTGTTAATCAGATTAGCATACGCTTATCCAGCGAGTACAGAAATAGGGTTTAGCAAGCCCTGAAGGCATTCCTAGCTTTGTCTCGAGGTCACGCGCTGGGCAAGGTCCGGAAAGAGCAATGCGAGGAGCCTACCCAATCACGGGAAGCGGAGTGAGCGCACGCCTCTATAGCTGCCATCGTAACTTCAGAATAGAAGGTCAACTTTCTTTCGGCCATAAAAAGAACTTGAATATTTCGGCCGAAAACGTTGAGTCTGAAATCAGTGTTGCAAGAAGCATTGCAAATGGGCAACGCTTTTCTTGTAGGTCCAGGAATCAACGAGAGCATAAGCAATTACACTTTGACAAGAGCGCGGGACCCGCGTGTTTTTTCGCTGGCGAATAGGCCCGCTAACCGAACTTCCATAGCTACAAAGAATATGGCGTTACATTCTTTGTAAGCCTTTGAACGGGTCTCGTGCCGACAATAGGAATCTCTCCTTTCTTTTCTACATGCAGTTTTTTTCCATAAAAACAAGGAATAAATTCTCAGGTTTCTCTTACAGAGAGAAATCGACTCTTGGTTCTGTGAAAATTTGGGACAGTAATTTTCCTGTCTAAAGTACGGAGCGCAGCACCAGAAAAACAGGAGCAATGTCGCATCGCTCGAGGACTTCCTGAACTGTCAACGAATTACCTGAGGTCTTGGTCGGTAACGCCGCCTACTATAGCTCACAAGAAACTCTCATGTGGGGCAGCATATGTACTGGGCGTCGCTTAGTTCACCTCTCTGCTCTTCCGTTCATCTCTCTCTCTCTCTCTCTCTCTCTCATGCTGCGCAGTATTTTCAGAGCGCAGTAGAGATAGTAAGGTATAGAAAAAGTACAGCGATAAAAGAAAAAAAACAAATGAAACATATACCCGTATAGCTCACAGCTACGAAGCTCTATGTTTTTTCTACCTGCGATAGTGGCAACGTAATTTTATCATACCATGGAGTTTGGTCTGAAAGATGCAGTTGTAATTTCAGTTCACATGCCTGTTGCTTTTAAAATTGTGAAAAAACCTGGTCTGGCGACATTTTTTTTATATACTGTTCTGTAGTTTTCGGGCCAAACATGTCCCTAGAGATAGCGCTTGCAAAAATGTGGTGCTTTAAAAAATTACTCCACAGGCTCATAGCTGAAAATATGCTCGTGATAAACACTGCATAAAGCTCATTCTTTAGTATTCGTTGGTCACCGTAGTCAGTTCATAAGTAGGAAACAAAATATCTGCAACGGTGACAGAGGCCTAATCGACGCCACATTGAGATTGTCTAGTTGCTTTTTTTATTCTTCAGCATTAATAGAGCCTTTCAAAGGCCACAAAACGTGACAGGTGGTTAGTCCTTACTGACATTAGCTGCCTGGTTCATAGACATTAATGCATGTGTTAGCTGCATCGAATGATGTCAGAAGTAGCCCGATTTAAGGCCCACTATACCAGACGACAAGCTGCTCAACTTTCCCCTATTCATATAACTATGCACTCATTACTTCTGTGGCGAATAGTTCTGACCAGTACCAAACGAATATGTTGAGACTACCAGAATTTATACCCTTATGGTGTTACAACTAAAACGGAATTTATCAAAATTTCTGCACTTACATACAATTTATGCACAAAACATACACCCTTGTACGTTTCTAAATGCTCTCCATGAAGAAGAAAAGACGTGATAAAAAATTTCACACAAACTGTATTCTAATGTAATGTAATGTACTATGCACTCATTGTCGCCTGTCATGGCACACCTTTGACCCTGGTCATAACAATTTACAAATGGTACCTGCTCATTTTCCTATTCAGTATTTCCCTCATTAGGGTTGGCAACCTGTAGAACAGACGGAATACTTGTACGCAATGTCTCCCTATATTCTTTTCTCGCAATAGTCGGCTTCAAATTATTCATTAAATGTCCGCTTGTTATCAAGCAGTTACGCTGGCCAAACTGCAGCAATGAAATAAGTCCCAACCAAACAACTATAGAAGCTGTCATTGGTGACAGTACTACACTGCTGAGTTCAAACAAGTAGTTTTAGCAGCGTTTGGTTGGGGACTAATTGGTTCATGTTTTCAAGGCAGAATACTTTTTGGCGCAACACATAAAGGGAGGAGACAGGCACTAGTTTTAATGCGACGAGTCATTAAAAGCACGAAAACCAGCATTCAGCGATCCAATCGACTTCGTTTTGACTCAAAGCACAGTTCATTATTCCCTTATTTCTCAGGCTTCTTCAAGCAAGTTTAGAAATTACAGCGGCTTAATTAAAAATACGTGTTCTTAGTTACATACTGAATAGACACGTCATATGGAAGCTTGTACTCCTTCCTCGAAGATGCTTGATAAGCATAGAAAGGGTGTATAACACTCGCTTTATACATTATCATGGAATTCAAGGACGAAGCAGCAAATTCCCATCAATGGAGGCTCTCCAGGAAATAGCATCAACCGATTTTCGTAACGTGGTGGTTAGTCCAGGGTTGTGTCTCCAATCACACCTTACTGATAAACGACGGATTGACCGCGGCGTCAAGGCGATCGGTAGACCCCATTGGCTGGAGGGCCTGCATTGAGGAGCATTTGTCGCTTCATTCTTAAGTTGTATCCGACTATATACAGTTACTTCGAACAATCTCATCCGCGTTACCGCTACACGAGTTAGGAAGCAATACAGGACGAGATATTGCATTCATGGACGACGAAGCAGGCATACAGTGGGCTACCATCGATCCTTCGTGCGATGCGTATCTGTTGCAGAGTCAGTGCGGCAAGAACCGTCTTCCTGCTCTCTTACCAGGGCACTTCCTGGGGGCTTTCACTATTGTTCAGCCGCCCAGATATTCCGCGTAGTGTTATATTGCTGACCAAGAACAGCCCCCAGCCATCGCTCTACGACCAATGTTCCGAAAAAGGCTAAACACAGTCCCTCATGTACGCGACGTTCATTGACGGGAAAGCAGTAAAGTAGAAGAGAAAGCTTCTACCTCGTCGTTCTCGCAATATATTCCCCGCGGCTTATTGGAGGCGCATTTTCTGCAGTCGGGGAAATTATCCAGGATCCCTGCATGCTGGTCGAGCCCGCTGTGGTGTGTCACAATATACGGCTTGGAAGTAGGTGAGCCGAATATTACTAGGCCGCCTGTTTCGCGTCTGCTCGTAATTGCCGGTAGAATGGTACGCCTGACCCACGAAAAAAGACCAGAAGACGTATTAACGAGAGCACTTAGTCCACAGTATTTCTCACATGGGATTTATATTCGCGCTTCTATCATACCGTTGCCGCAGTTCGCGCCAGCGGTAAAAAAAAAGAAATAGTTTATGGGTGTTTTACATCCCAAAGCGACTCTGGCTATGAGGGACGCCACAGTGGAAGGCTCCAAAAAGTTCGACCACCAGGGGTTCTGTAACGTGCACTGACATCGCTCAGTACACGGACCTCTAGAATTCTGCCTCCATCGAAATTCGACCGCCGTGGCAGGGATCGAACCCGCGTCTTTCGGATCACCAGCCGAGCACCACAACCACTCAGTCACGGCAGTTGCTCAGAAGAGAATGAACAATCTGAAAGTACATAACTAGAAAGTGCTTGTTAATTATTTCAGTTTGTTTTTAAGCCATTTGAGCGCATATTAGTTAGTAATAGTAAAGAGTTGAAATCAGGGCCAGTTGGTACATAGGTGAAAAAAAAAGTCAAAAACAGACGAGGGACAAGAGGAGGAATGCACACCACTACGACTCTTAGTTGTGTGCATTCCTCCTCTTGTCCCTCGTCTGTTTTTGACTGGTCTTTGCGCCTAACTAGTAATACTATCTTGTGTGCTGCTTTAAATAGTATCACATGGATATGTAAGTACAACACACATTGGAGCGGCTATACGTAGAGAGCCCGCGATCGGAGAACAATATAATACAATAAAGGGAACTGCGACAAAGCAGTTTTTCCGCACTACGCAGATGTATCAACTTGTCTTCGTGAGCATTTATTCTCGTGTTAACATATCAAAAACTCCGCTTTTGAAGACTCTGCCTGGGTGTTGCGCCATTTGTCCGACAAAGTAAGCTCAGCACTTCAGCGAAACGATTGCGGAAGAACGGCCCCAGTCTGATTGCCATCGCTCGCCGCCAATCTATTTCCTAATGACACTTATTGCTTCCCTCGAGACGAACCATTTCAGGTTCCACCACTGTTCTTCGGAGCCTAAAGGGACGTTATTGTATCAACCGCTCCTGACCCTTACAACAACGCATCTAAAGAACAGAAAAGCCAGCGATCAATATCGAGCGGAAGCAACGCCTCAGCGCGAATGCCTGATGCCGCAATCTGTTCTTGAAGTCCGCATAAACGAATACGCTGAAAGGACAAGCTGCGCTCAAGTTTGTTGGTCTTATTGCACTTCGTGGTTTAGTTGTTCCGGTACGCATTCACTTCCACCTGAACGAGATTTCACCATGCCACGCTCAAATAAAAATCAAATTATTAAATAAATTGTCTCGGAAGCATTACGCTCACGTTTCACATGCACTCGGCATGACTTCACATGCACTCGGCACGCTTACAAGTGAAAAGAAAGCGAAACGTTAGGACAGCTTGAAATAGCGGCGAAGGTGAATGGCGCGAGAGCAGATGGGCTGCATAATTTCGTAGAAATATTTCGAAATGAAAATCGCTGGAAGGGATTGGATCGAAAACGGAAAAACGAAAGAGTGACTCTCGCGTGCATTGAAGCTTGAGGCTGGCGTGAGCAAACGAAGCTTGCGAGACCCCGTGCATAACAACGCGAAAGCCTCCATTAATCGGTATGCCTATTTATTTTTTTAAGATTTGCGAGAAAAATTCCCAAGCTTATCGAACAAACGCCTACAGGGCCACTGCTTTGCAACCCACAAAAATTGTGGAATGCGCCTTAGATTCAGCGTCGGTGTACTACGTCGTTTTTAGAGGAGGAAGACACACACACGCGGTTTGATTATTAAAAATGTATTGTTTTATGTGTATAGAGGTTTAACGACCCACATCGACTCAGGCTATAAGGGACGTCGTAGTGAAGGGCTCCAGAAATTTCGACCAACTGGGGTTCTTTAACACGCCCTGACATAGCACAGTACACGGGCCTCAAGCATGTCGTCTCCTTCGAAATGCGACCGCCGCCGCCAGTATCGAACCCGCGTCTTTCACATCAGCAGCCGAGCGCCATAACCACGAATCTATGGCAGCGGCTGTAAAACTAAAAAGAAAAATATTCGTTTCGGAAGCGTATATTTTTAGTATTAGACTCATGAAAACTTAACCAGTGTGCGAATATTCTTACAGTGCAGGTTACAGAAATTGAGTGAATATAGATTATTCAAAATATAAAAATGTAAAAGCTTTTTCTTTTATCGTCGAATCGAAAGACACTGGATGGATGAACTTGGGCTCGATCTTCAATGCCAGCGATAAGCTTTCCCCTTGTGTGCTGTTAAAGTTGTCTGTGATAGAATGTTTGGGAAAATAAATATTTGTTCCCACCTTGGGCCGGCCAAGCATATTAGCCTTAACACTCTTTGGCGCAGGTGTCCATGCGCTGTCAAGACCATCATCATATTTACGTTCTTCTTTTAAGATATTAAATATTTTGGTGTAAATTGACTACTGAAACAATTTCCCATTAAAAAATTTACGTGCAGGAGGAAAAACTCATATTTATCGTTCTAAATGCGGCCGGTCATGTCTGTTTCCTAGTTATTCCTTACATATAAGGTCATTTTTCTTGGTTAGTAAAGTTCTTAAGGTTCAGTTTTTCGACCCATTATGGCAGCAAGAACCAATGTGTAGAATTCTTTGACCCTCCAACTTTTTCGAAGAGAAATCTCGATATGCTGGTTTGGACCGAAGTGTCTTTGTTCTGCATTGCCTTTTTTTATTTCACACACATTGCCTCGTGCTCACGGTTATAAAGAGCATAAATTTTCGCTAGATGAAAAAACAAATGAGCCGAATTCACATCGCTGTTGGTTCCCAAAATTATTGCTATGTTGAAAGTGTCACGCTGTTTCGATGTCTAAAAGAATGATCACGAAGCACGCTATTTGCTCCTGCTGAGGTTTGATACAAAAATACAACTACTATGATAAAATCTCTATCTAAACTAGCCAAAACAAATTATCCTATTTTATGTTTCTTTCAATTAAAAATAGCTATCCACATGCCTGTAAGTCAGGTAAATGAAATAGCAAGGATTGACTTCTCGCGCAACAAAAAATGCAGGAGGGTATTGGAACTGCGCAACATTTGAGTGTAAAGCGTTATCTTTGTTGGTGTTAGCTTAAGTGCCAAACTTTTCAACCCAAGCTGTTCGAAAAGAAAACAAACAGAAAACAGCAGCAAAACCACAGGAATCACGGGCGAGAAATGCTCTTATTAAAGCGGATTTCCTAGTATGAAAAAGGGCAAGTTGAGCAGAGGTTTTGAAGCTAAAAGAAAGTTCAACAGTGGTAATTTAGCTTGGCTGCTTTGCGAGTAATGAATGAAATGAGAACCCAGTATTAAAAAGCTTCCTGCTGTGAAGCCCATTATGACTCTAGAAAGTGCTTGCTTTATAAAGGAAACAAAAAATTGAAAAAGGGGGTCAATTGCAAAACATATGCTTAATCTGGTCTGAGCCATGAACGTAACAAGCATTATAGAGCGGTCCAGGAATAAAATGAGGGCACTGCGTAGGTTTGTGCGTGGGGTGCGCAACTATACTTATATTGACGCCACGGGAAACCACGTTGTGTACAGAGATCTTTCGATCGAAGGCATACTGAGCTCGTTTAGTTTTAGATTGTTGCGCGGAACACATTCTTTTTCACGGGGCATGAAAAAAAAAGGGGTTCGATTTCATATAAAGCGGAAATTATTGGAATTGAAAAAATATTGCTTACATGTTCTTGAAATAAGGAAGTAGAAGTTATGACAGTGTTTTGTTTAACACTGTATCATCCTGTAACGACTCGGGGAAAGAATGAGAACGGGAAAAGTGGCAGTTGGTATTTGTGGATGTGTAAGCTTGAGGGGATGACCGGTGTGCGGGAGGTATTGATTGATCCTGTCACTGCAATGCATGTGTATGTGTAATTAAGGGAACAGTGTTAGAGCGATATGCAACGGCTGTAATAATGAGGCGTTGGCCCGTAATTTTCTTTCAAGGATAAAATGCTGACGTCAAACGAGGGCGAAAAGCGAGTGAATCTAGCGACACTATTTCAAAGCAACCCCAATTAATTGTTTGAATATGCTTTGCGCTGACTACAAACTGCCGATTCTTGCGCTTATCCAAAGCAGACAAGGAGTTCATGGCAGGTGATTTTGTATGCGGTGGAAGAAGACGGAGAAGGTGTGGAGGTATTCCAAGGGCTTGACTCTACACTGTGGTGACGTCGCAAATATGAACACGCTTTGATATATCGTAAGAGAAGGTGATGGCTAGATTTCTGCACGTAACTCTAGATATTTATGTGACTGCAGTTATTCCACGACCTTGCTAGTAACAACAAAAAGGATATGGGTGGAACCGACGAGTCCTCATCATTAAAACTGACAAAAGAGGAGAATGTGAATAATTGGCCTAGTGGTAACAAGCTTGTTTTGAATATACCGAGAAAATTTTGGAAGAAATTTGGACAGTGGGGGCATGGGGCAAACAAGAACCACTGTTTTACAACATTTGAACACATAACATGATATACCCATGGTGAAATGCAACGAAGAGACTGTGATCCCATTTTCGTAGAAAATCATCAATGAGACGGCAACATCAGGTTATAGCAATTGCCCTCTATAGTCCCATTCAGTCCACTCGATCATAGTGACTCAGCACATCTACAGGTTGTCCTGCATGCACTTCGCGAAGCCACCTGCTGCCTTCGTCATCGAGATCGGGATCGCACAAAAGCCGGTTACCACCATGAGCGACAAAGTTTGGTTGGCCTGAGACGTTGCTCCAAGCAAAAAAGTGCTTTGAATTGAAACGTTCTGAACCTACCTACTCACATAAGTTAGTCAACCGGCGATCATAAATTAGCAATAAGAATATGACAGCCTTCAAGAAGCATGAAAGACTTGATCGGTCTCAAACAGAAAAAGCCTACGCATATGTCAGGTCGTTTCTCAAAGTAAGCTCTCCTTGAAAGAATACCTGCAACCGCCTTGAACAAAATGATATTTACAGAGTACACTTTAGTCAGATCTCTAATTAGAAATTAAAAGTTGACGTTTGCAGACTTTTCTTGAGACGTTCAGGATAACATCAGCATCGTCAAAGCGTAATTAGTCTACCTCGATGACACTCAAGCTACAATTTATAAAAAGGCCTGGCACTATATTACTCAAGAGAGCTGTGTCAACACGGCGGCAAGTTCGCTTTTTTTTATAGCAATCGTGGAGACTTTGTAAGGCGTTTTCGAATAAGCTAAATTTGGTCGCAAACGTAGGTGGCCGAGTAAACTTCACCGCAGTGAGCCCTTGACAAATAAGAACACCCACTTTCGAGACAGTGCACATACTTGGTACGTAGGTGCCCAATCTACTTAGCCCAAGGAAAACGCGGGATGGGCAACTTAAGTTTGGGCGTGTTGGAGCGTGCTTAAGAAGATGATTCAAGCGCAAAGGGACGCGCACTCCTTGCAGAGGATATGCTCGTTCTGTGTTCCCTCCAGGGAAGGTTCGCGCCTCAATACTCGTGGTGCACAACGGCGGCTGCGCGTTCATCACAGTGAACGTTTTCAGCCAGTTTTCTTGAGCGCCCAACCAATAAGCAGGTGATAATAATAATAATAATAATAATAATAATAATAATAATAATAATAATAATAATAATAATAATAATAATAATAATAATAATAATAATAATAATAATAATAATAATAATAATTGATGTTTTGGGGAAAGGAAATGGTGCAGTATCTGTCTCATATATCGTTGGACACCTGAACCGCGCCGTAAGGAAAGGGATAAAGGAGGGAGTGAAAGAAGAAAGGAAGAAGGAGGTGCCGTAGTGGAGGGCTCCGGAATAATTTCGACCCCCTGGGGATCCTTAACGTGCACTGACATCGCACAGCACACGGGCGCCTTAGCGTTTTTCCTCCATAAAAACGCAGCCGCCGTGGTCGGATTCGAACCCGGGAACTCCGCATCAGTTCCCGGGTTCGAATACGACCACGGCGGCTGCGTTTTTATGGAGGAAAAACTGCTTTCGCTGCAGGTGATTGTCCTGACTCTAACATATGTCACGTAAGCGCTTTTTTTTTGCATTTCCCGCTATATATTCTCCGCCCGTTTGATCACTTCGCTTGTTTGACAAAACCCCCGGTCGGGCTGCGCATTCATCACA
The DNA here is from genome assembly GCA_030143305.2 of Amblyomma americanum. Classification (NCBI taxonomy): domain Eukaryota; kingdom Metazoa; phylum Arthropoda; class Arachnida; order Ixodida; family Ixodidae; genus Amblyomma; species Amblyomma americanum. Next base: position 39,853 of record JARKHS020004615.1, read on the forward strand.
GTGAACATTTTCAACCAGTTTTCTTAAGTGCCCAACCAATAAGCAGGTGCAGCCACTGCTTTCGGTGCAGGTGATAGTCCTGGCTCTTATATTTGTCACGTAAGTGCTTTTTTTTGTTGTATTCCCCGCTATATATTCTCCGCCCGTTTGATCCCTTCGCTTGTTTGACAAAACTCCCTGTCGTGAGCAACAGCAATTACGGAATAGCGATTCTGGTTGCCATGGCTGTCACCCCACGGCGCACGACTTTTGACGTTCAAAAGTATAGCGTAGACGTACTCTGGCGCAAGGAACAGAATGACTGCTAAGCTTAGCGGTCGTGGCTGGTTGCTGTTCATGCTCCTTCATGTTGTTTTCGAGTGGTCACTCATTAGTAAGCGTTTTCCAGAATATTCTGGAACAGCCCGAGGGAAAGTGTCACTGTTAACCGGACTCTGTTGCGGCACTTGTGACACGAATTGTTTCAAAGTAAAGAACGCTTGCCAGACATTAAGACATTACGCTTAATTTCTTCTTTTCCGTTGATGTTACTGAACAACACTTTAGCGAATTCTAATTACGTGACTATACGTTGTGTCGCTAGTTGTACTAGAAGTTATTGCACGCTAGTGCGGTGGTATAGAGCTGCTGTTTGTTTATAAACATACGAAATAGAGAGAACCACTGCGGAATGCATAGGCGCCCGTGTGCACAGCTGCGCGGTACATGGTAACGAAGATATCACTGTAGTCATGTTGATTTAACCAGCGCGACTGCGTTAGCAGAAAGTGAAGCTTACAAATCCAATTTAACCAAATTGCATCTGTCTCACTGACGCCCATCCCAGACTCGCCTGTCAGGTTTGTATGCCCATGTCAGGGATAACGTCGCAAGACACGTTAAAAGGGTGTGGCAAAACCATCAATATTAAAAAAGGCTCTCCTTTCGAAAAAAAAAACCGTCTTAGGCCGTCTGAAGGGCAGGAAAAGCTATAGGCTTCATCTTTCAACTTCATCTTTGCAAGAAAATAAGCGCTGTATAAAAAGCGTTGAGTTGTCCCAGTGAAGACTCCTCTCGTGGTCGCCCTGCACAGACAGCGTAGCCTGTGGAGAGACTGTCGCCTAGCGCACTCACGACAGAGCCAGGCGCCGAGATTAGATTCCAGGAAGTGGGGCATCGAACGAGTTACAACACGAACATTCCTCGCGTGAAGAAAGGTTTTCGTCGCTTTTTTTGTGAATAACTCTTCTTTACGTGCATTCTATGCAACAATAACGTCCACCTTGCTTTTTCAGCTAAGAAGTAAAAAACTTCTTCAGATACAATCCTAGAAAAGAGACAAAAAAAGGATTCAGTCAGGCGCAGACGTTCGGGGGACTCGTCCTTTTACTACGGGTCAACAAAAGATTCAATGTTTGCTGAATAACTTCCTGGTTTGAACGGGCCAAGTCATAGTTGTTGGCTGCTTCGTAGGTCACTCGCCACAACAATATGGCGCACGATGGACATAAGCAAACATTTCTTTTCTTCTTTGTAGCACGGTCCAGAGCTTTTTTTTCAGAAAGATAGATCCCATCTTCTACGGATACGCTTTGATATGCTACGCTTTAAAAATAAAAACAAAATCACAGTCAGAATGGTTCTGAAAATTCTGGCGAAAGATGGAGATAGTTTTCGAGCCTCGCGAGTATCAAGAAAAGAAATAAGAGAGCTCCTCGTTGATCCAGCGCCAACAGTCACTGACCAGTGTGATGAAAAAAAAAAAACTGGTGGGGAAAAAGTCCTGTTTACCGAACACGCGGAAGTAAAGGCCGGCAATGCAACGCACAATTTTCTTTCAAGAGACTCCCATTGTTTCGTTCAGCTCGTCACAATAAAGGGCTCAGCTTTATATTTATAAAAAAAAAATCCGCTTGAAACAACCCTGCGGCTTTGGAGCGTACAGGGTATAGATATTGTAAAGCACGAATCTGATGTTGCTGTCGTTTCCACAACGCCATTGATTCATGGTCTGTGTAGGTTAAATGCCCCCCTCTCCACTCTGTGAAAGAAAACTTAGAACAAAGAGAGAGCGAATGATGGAAGGAAATATAGCAGCACGTGGAAACCATTGCCCGGAATTGCGAGCGTTCTAATTCGGTAAGCTTTTTTATACCGTCTACACTGAAAGACTGATTAAAGAGCTGGTGGCGCCCCTTTTGTCGTGTTCTCACCGCGCACAGGGCTGCTCAAATATCACGGTTCGCATTCCAGACAATGGTTTCCACGCGCTGCTGTTTCTCCTTCCTTTATTTTTTTCTTATCTTAACCCTGCTTCGCCAGCGCAGCCTCCCATAATAGATAAAAAGAAAGAAGGAAAGCACGTCTCAGTGTCACATCTCAGTCATGCACATGTGCTTTGCGGCCCGCCGGTTTTCTGCGAACAGATATTGTAGCAGGGCGTGTGTCCAGGTGATAGGAACAGCGTAGCAGACGACGCTGTCTCTTCATGCGCGTGCTCGAACTCTCGCTGTGTTGCAAGCTTATCGCCGTTATAAGGCGCTGACCAGCAGTTTGGTCGACGCTCGCGCTATATTATTAAAATTAAGAAGACTGTACCTGAAAGGGTTGAAGCTGTCCTAAGGCGTGATCCAGCGTCAATGGTATCTGCTCTCCGTCTCGTCTCTTGCTGTGTTTTATGTGCGCTGGAAAAATGGGTCATAGTGTTACAAACCACAAACTTGGCCAGCTTTCTACGCTTAGAGTAGATGAGTACGAAGAATGTACCTGATTACAAGCGGCACTAAAGCGAAATGGTCGAGATGGCATGCACGTATCCACTCCATCATAAACGACGTTCCTAAAAACACGACCCGCCAGAAAGGCAAATTTCATTGCCCTTCATGTTTCAGGAATACCACTCATAAACAAGTTTCCAGAAATTCTTGACGAAGTAAAAAAATAAACAAATGTTTTCATGGCCGACCTGAAATTACTTTGTTTCCTCTAGGAGTGTGCGCTGTACCCTTCTCGCCTATACAGAGCGGTTCAAGGGGGTATTATAGATGCATTTGCTTAATGGTCGCTCATCAATCACAAATACGCCATATATTAGGCCTAGCATCCCAGCTTAACTGTGATAAGATATCTTTTTCGGGTTTCTTTTTTTTTGCTTTCTTCTACTGTTGGGTTTCTCATGCACTCTCAAGTGGAATGCTAACCGGGTGCATATTTTTTTTTGTGTGTACACGGCTCTATAGGTTTGAATTCTGTTCAGATATTGATAACTGAGACACGCAAGCTGGGTACAACGTCCGTGGCTGCCAAACATTGAAATGTAATTGTTTTTATTATTGTGAACGCGCTGAATTTCCCCTACAAACACCGCCAATTTTTATCATCAGAAGCCAAAGGGATCTTATGACGACCGAGATGTGCTAAGGTATTAGGTTCTTTATTATGCAAATTATCCAAATATCCAAAAGAGCGACCCAGAGATTGTTCCGTGTGAAGATTAAAGAAAAAAAAGACCGCTGGATTTCTCGCCCTCTTTCATCGAAAGAAAAGAGCAAACTTTTGAGGGACACGAATAAGTAAGAACATTTCCAGAGATGCTGGCCTGCGTGCTCCTGATGAGAGAGCTCGTGTTTTGTGAATAGCTGTTCTGATAAAAAAAAAACAAAATTACATTTGAAGAACGGTTAGCTTGGAGAGACGCCGCTCCGTTTTCTTTGTAGCTCTCTTCCTGCGTGTAGCTAAAACGTTTTCCAGTCATCTCGTGCAATGCGTGTGATGTCAGGCCAAGGGAAGAAGAAAAAAGTTATGCTTCTTTTCTGGAAGGCGCCTGTACATCGGAATACTTTCTGCCAGTACGTTGTTTTATTTTATTCCTATTCACAGAAGTGTTTTGCAGCTATATATTTAATAGCTGCTTCATTCTGTGTAAATGGCGCCGTCATCATCGCTGTAGTGTTTAGTAACCGAGAACTCCAGACCGCAGCTGCTGCGTAAATGAAGACTTGCCTCATGCCCACCCGGGACGCTTATGGGCCCAAAGGAGGCTCATGACTTCTGGGAGACCTAAAAAGGCTCGTGTCATGCACACTCATAAGACCAAAGAGCCAAAGAAGGCTCATGAACCATGCAAGGCTCAAAGGAAGGCGATAGGACGCCCAAGACTATCACACCTGCCTGCGCGAATAAGGGACCCAAAGAAGGAAGGGAGGAAGGCGGGAGACCAAAACACTGTTCGTACCCACCTCAGATGCTCACCCAGGCCAGGGTAGGAGGGTCTGTTTACCTGTGCTCACACCTAGAATGCTTAATCCACAGACCTCCCCATTATGGCTCGGGCAAATTTCGAAGGAGGCTCATGACCAGGTGAGCATGAACAATAATGGACATGCATTCCAGGAAAATTCTCGCAATGCACCCCTTGTGGGTATATACTCCAGATGGGCCTCGGAGTCGGTGCACTCGAAGGTCGCTGTCCTCGGCAGAAGATAGACGGCCTTTATATCTATGTAGGTACCATCTTAAAGTGAGCCTAAGGAACACTGCGCAACATATTAGGCGGTACTGCTCAATTCTTTTATCCCAAATTTCCAGGTCAACGCAACCAGATGTACTATGCCACCCGTCGCAGCTCCTCTTGCATGGACGCAGAGTGTTTGAAGCCCACGTTCGCTATCTCTTCACACTCCCCACCGCATGGCCTCTTTTCTGCAGAGCTACCATATTTCTTTATCATAGTTTTGCTGGTCAACCGGTTAATCAGCAGTCATTTTGCTTAGACAAGACTTTAAAGTTCGCTCACCCCCTTCTAACACGATTTCTACATCACATATCACACACTCGAGTTACCTTGGTTTATTAGACACAGGGCGGCATTTTTTTTTAAATATGGGGCATGTTTTATAAGATATTGCAGCATAAAACTTTTTCTTTCTGAAGCTTATCTGATAAACCAGCTGTATCTTAATCCTTTGTTGCGCTGAGAAGCTTTCTTTCCTTGTGGACAATTAACTGTTTACATTACCCGTCCATAGATTCGCAACAACGTAAATAAAAGAAAAATGTATTCAGTATCTGTTTTATAAAAGAAGAGACAAGCGTGTTATTGTGCTCGATTCAGCTAATTAGCCACCCGACTGCCAACAGTTGCCATGCATATATTGATGTTACTCAGGCAAACAACTTAAGGTCTCCGGTAAACAGCCTGAAGTAGAGAAATTCTTGGACCATTATTTCTGCCTTTTATCCACTTCCCAAGTTTCCGAGGAATACTCGCATCTTCTAGTAACGTACTTCGAATGATGTTCACTCATACTAAGAACCTGATAGCTGATTGTTGTACTGTCTTTTATCAGCTTTCATTCATCCTTTCGATGCATTAACATGCTGTTTGCGCAGAAAATGCAAGTAGAACCAGGAATACTCTCAACTGTACCTCAAAATATTTTCGTTGGCTCTGAGGCTCAAAAAAAAAATAATACTGAGTGAAAATTACGAACAAAAAAAAAGACTTTCAGAAGCCGTAAGTACATTCCATTTTTCTGCGTTAATCTACGCCATATCTTGTGATTTGACGTTTAAATGACCAATTGTTGCTGTTATCTTAAACGTCAACTATTGGAGTATTCTTGGGCCTTAGTAATAACATAAAGACCACGCATGCTGTTGTATAGGACGCGCTTAGCATCGTTCTTTTCTCTATTGCTTAATTCAGGCACGTAGAATACTACTCTCACAAATCCCTAGCAGCGCCAACGAAAAAAAAAAGAACAGTTTTGATGCACTTTGACTTTTCTGTTATGCTCAAGGAAAATGGCGGTCTGTAAGAGAGGAAATAAGAGTGCTCTCCTTTCCGGAAAAATCGGCATAAGCGACCGCTCCAAAAAAAAAAAAAACCAAGAAAACTCTTCACAAATCGAATTTTTTCTGTTTTCTTTTATTTCAAAGAACTCCGGACGGCTGCCTGCACTTGGCAGTTCGTTAAGCGTAAGTTCTGGCATTTCGCCTTTAGAAGTGAGCGTAGCAAGCCGCCGAAGACATGGGCGTGAAATTTTTTCAACTGTTCCTTTTCAACATTGACGCGCGACCGCGAACAACGTCCGGAAAAAAAAAGAATTCCTGGATTTTTTCATGTACACGTACTACCTCGATTGAAAGAAACGCGAACAACCCGGCGCCAACACGCCCCGTTGTTGGAATTTATTTTTATCTCGCTTTAACATCGGTGGTACGAAAAAGACTTTAGAGTCGTCCTAGAATGTATCATGGACGTGTCTAGGGTCTTTTTGCTGTCACCGAAGTAAAACCGCGGCGAAAAGAAATTGAAACAGTGGAGCGTGTTGGCGCCGGGTTGTTCGCGTTTCTTTCCATCGATGTAGTACTTTTAGCGCTTTGCCCACCACGACGTGCGAATTAATGCTTCTAAAAGAAAACACTTCAATTTATCGTTAAGAAGGATTCAGTTTTTACTTTTCACTTGACCGTGTCGCATGCGAGATCTTCAGAAAGTTCTGCAGCGACGGGAATAAAAAGCGCTTTCTGCAAGTCCGCCCTAATGCGGTAACCGAAAAACTTTTGTTTTGTTCACCCGCTGGTCATTACCAGTGTTTCTCGGGTAGGCATGGCCCGTAATCAGAATGTCGTGCCGGTAGTTGTTTTTCTTTTAAAATTGCGTTCCTGTGGATTTTAATGGCACACTGCCTCTTTCATGCACGACGGCTCACAAAAGCAGCGTCCTGATAAAATTTACCCTCAATGCATGCATGGTGCAGGGTCAAAAATGCTTTCTTTTTCTTATTTGACGCCTTAACTCGCGCGTTGGTCAATAGACACTAAGCTATGCGTGAATTTAGCGTCGCGGTTAGAGATGTTTAAGCGCAGTAATTGCGGCAAAAATATTAATACTTGTTGAATGCATGAATTCATAAAATTGCTTGCTTTACGTGATATAGGATTAACACAAATTTCGGTCTCTTAAGCGGTAACAGCTTTCGGGGAAACCGATGGTGACTGGCCTAGCGATGATAACGGGCCATTAGCTGGAAGCCGCTTCGTCGCTGCCGCTCGAATTTTAGCTCAGTTTTGGGTTCATAAATATTTTGCCATTCGCCCGAAAATGGATCACAAAACTAGCTTCTGGTAAAATGCCTTTCGGGACGATATTTTTGATTAGTTAAGCGCACGAAGAAGATTAACTGCCGACGCTCGCTTCACCACGGCCCATGCATCGAAAGAGTTAGGTAAAAGAACTGGTCATAAAAAGGAAACGAAGAAGGGTGTTGAAGAACTACGTGTCTCGCTCACTGCAAGTCTCAGCACCTCAGTAAATCTGCTTAGCGCCGCTCTGCAGCATTCCTTGGATCCACATGTTTTGCTAGCACTGCAGCTGTATTACAAGAGTCCTTCAATGCTTTCGGGTTACGAAACTTCTCTGTAACGCTATGGGAGAGTTTCATATGTTGCTCGCGGCTCCCGCGCGACGGCGCCACTGTCTGCAGAAGTGCATCGTCTGAGGAGCCATGCGATGCCGCGAACGGGAAGGAAACCCCTCTGCTGTTAGTTTGATGGTCATATTGAATTTTTACACTGCTTTTGTGCGTTATGGTAATGCAACGTGTGTGCACGGGACCATGTCGAGTGATTGTTACGTGTCGATATGCCGCTCCGGTTACAGAAGCGCGGTAGAGAAAGTCTAGATCGTTGGTTACCTGCCTCGTTGATACGGAACTGCCGAGAAAAATAAAGCGTGCGGTAGCGCGGCAAGAAGTGGGGGGTCACTTCAGCGTCGAAATATGAGGATGCTTCTGAAAAGCATTTCATATTCTCCCGCTTCAAAGTAGTCTGCGCCGGCCCCTTTCGCGACGAGTGGACCTATATATAGCTACCTCGCAGGATTCTGTGAGCCTGATTTGGACGATTAAGGAGAGGAAATATCACTAGTTTTAGTGAATGCAAATGGCAATTCGTTTTAGTTCCAGAAACGGTGACCTGAAATCGAACATTTCTTACGTCACAGTACGAGGGTACAAATAGCGGGAAGCGCCGATGTGACCCGATTTTCCGAGCAATGCTCGAAAGTTTCGGGGGTTGTCGTCGGCGTCACCTGTGGAGAAAAAATTAGGCTGCTTTAGTTAATGTACACTGTCGCCGAATGCACTTGTGGTTAAAGCAATTTAGAATAAATTTTTGGTCACGTCGGTGGAAGCAGGTACAATTAGCTGGAACCGCCGTTCATACGCGGCATCAGCAACCTGGCAGTCAAACATTGTCCAGACGTGCGTTGCCATTCATTGGCGATGCTTGCAGATTCATCTCACTGTGAAAAACAGGTAATGCGACAAACAGTGCAGAGGATAAAAGAATATTTAACATAAGGAGAGCTAAGCTTACGTTTTGCGCTATGTGAACGAGCAGTATCTGCTTTATACGCAAAACTATGTAAAGAGCAGCTCTGCGCTGCAGTCGTCGATATCGGCACGTTTCTGGGGGAATATCGGGCGCATTGAGTAAATGCTGAATGGTGCACCGTTATCTCGAAGCGCTCCTTCAGCGAATACACGAGATATTTAGTAAGCGAGTAGCAGAAAGAAAACAGGCATCAGATATCCAAATCAACGACAGGGGAGCCTCTGCATTTGCTCAGTGCAGCCGTGGGCGTGGCGAAGTTAAAACCATGACGATCGTTGGTTGGGGCGGACAACGAGCCATCGTGTTCACTGCCGCTCGACTGCTCCGATCTCGACGACCACCACCAACCTCGCCGTACTGCGACCGTTGGCGCGCCGGTGGCGTCAGCGTAGCACGAGAGGGCCGAAGACAGATCAGAAAATGCATTTGTCGACGTTGTTCTGCCGATCGAGATCGGTCTAATGTGGCCTTGCCCTTAGTGTATTTATCATGTGCCGTTAGCTTCGTGAAGCATGTGTTCAATACTGACCACAGTGACGTTTTCACTCGCATAATGCAGATTTTATATAGCACGAGAGGGCCGAAGACAGCTCAAAAAATGCATTTGTCGACGTTGTTCTGCCGATCGAGATCGGTCTAATGTGGCCTTGCCCTTAGTGTATTTATCATGTGCCGTTAGCTTCGTGAAGCATGTGTTCAATACTGACCACAGTGACGTTTTCGCTCGCATAATGCAGATTTTATAGGTTGGAGAGAATCGAGTTAAGGCATTAGACAAGCTAGTGCCCTTGTGCCTCGTGTAATGAGTCTTTAGTGTGCCCTGCCACGCTATAAATTTCGTCCCATGCAGTTCTGAATTATAACAGTGCGCAGTTAGATTTACTGCAAACGTCTCCTCCAGTGAGGCATTCGTACGTCATCAGCGTTGTACTCGTCAAAGCGCAAGTTCTATTTGAAGGTGGACTGTTAGAACAGATTCTGACCTAAGCTAATACGACACTTGCGGGAAATTTTGAATGTTCAAATGTACAAATACCCCCCGAAATACAACGGCAGCCGCAGTCATGCGGCGGCTCGATGTACTTCTGGAAACGGCAGCGCCTCTAGCGGCTGGCGTGAACGGAAAAGCATTGAAGGACTTTGCTATTGCATGCCCTTCCTTGTGCTTTGTGCGCTAGAGTGCCTTAAAATAGTGGGACTAGCACTGATTTTATTGTTCAGCAATGTAGGAGCGTTAACAGTCCAGAAACACTTAAAACGTACTGCGTTGCCTCCGAGGCTCATCCTGTGTGCAGATGTACAGTCCCGATCACACTTGTATATAGCAGCGAACGATGCTGTGCGGAGAAAATAAATTAAAATTCAAAACGAGCTACAGATTTTCACTCATAATACATGGGCTCGAGCGCAGCTGAATAGACATGCGAGTCGAACAGGTACAAGAGCTTTGCCCATAGCAGAGCAGCTGCGACAAAATTCCACTTATATGCTCCACAGCACACTGCTAGAGCTCTCTAGACAAGTATGATAGAATATGTACCGTGGAATACACAAGTGCTGTCACCATTTTACGTCACGTCGCGAGAAAATATCGCTTCTTGGGCTTAAGGATTTAATTCCTTAAATAATGTTTTCTGTTCTCTCTTGTCCAGACACTTATATAAGTATTTTCTTGTTTGTCGCTATCTAGCAGGCTGCAGTAAGACGCTTTTGCATCAGTCTGTGCAAAACGCATTACATCCTTCCCGTAAACTATTCGCCTAGTAAAACTATGTCATGTGAATAAGTCTTGAAGGCCAACTCATATCTGCTCTTGCAACGTCTGTAAGCAATCGCTTTGTAGGAAGGCAGAGTATAGTTTATTTATACTGATATGCAATATATGCGCAGTAGAACCTTCATATAACGAAGCGGTTTATTACGAAATAATAGGCATAACGAAGTAATGACCATTCCCCTTGTAAGCTACGGCTGTTACGAAGTAATCGCCGGGCCCCTTCAACTTCTTTATAACGAAGTTCAACTGCAGTGCAACATGAGCACAAGAATGCGACGAAAGGTTTTGTGCAGTATATGCAGTAGAAAGCATGACCACCACTTAAAGTAATTTACGGGTGTGCTCGTCATTCATAGGAACATGAATACCGCAGCTGATCTGCCTTGTGTTGTTACGTTTGCTATACCCGCCTTTTACTATTCGAACACTAGAGCGTTCTCTGTTGTGAACCTGTGCCGCGCGTTGCCGTGAGCATCGGTGAATTAAACGCTAACTCGGGCGTGCAAACACAGAGTGTCTCTTTACAAACTCTATGTGCGGCAACGCATTGTACGGAGCAAACGACATTGCAACGCCGGCAATTTTTTTTTTCACATAAAGCCACAAGATGGAATGAAGTGTTTATGCAATGACCCCCTGCATTCTTGACCTTTTTAGTCCTCTTTTCTCGCGCCTACTGGACTGAAGCAAATGCGAATGAAAATTGGTGTGGGTTGCCTAACCTCTTGTTGAGAAAAGAGCTCGGAGGAATGCAAACAAGTTACCTATAAAAATTTAGCGAACACGAGGGAACAGTGTAGGTCAAAATGTTCTAAAGTGAATCGCTGTAGTTGTGTAACTCATTGCACTGACGCGTAAGTTTTAGAGAAGGACGCGAAATCACCAGATCAAAAATCGGTGAAGGATGCTTACGTGTACCCCACGCGACAAAAAATCCATCAATACAATTACATGTCAGCTATGCGACGGCAAGAAAAAGTTGTTGTTTGTCGTTGCATGTCAAAGCAATGTCACACGCGTGTTTTTGTTCAGTTCGCGTTTAGTAACGAAAAAATCGAAGCTTTAAACAGAGTTAAAAATGACATTTGTAGCCATACAAATGTTTTATACGTAGGCTACGCAATGCAAACGATTGACATCGAATAAAATCGAAGTCTAGGTTTCTTTTTTTCAGGTACATAGACATGTCCAGATCGAACAAGTTTTCGTGAAGACAACTGTGTTAAACTAGTGACGTGACGAGGGAAGTTATTAATTTGTAATAAAACATGGAAAAATGCAAGCCTAGCGGAAAATAAAAACGGACGGAAATTTTTTCATATTTTAGCCTTTTACGCCGCCCTTTAATGGCTGCAGGATTATGTCGACATTCGATAAGTTCTGACGCCCTTAATGTGTTTTGGACGGTAATTTCAAAACGAACATAACCAAAGCTCAGTGCTTGATAAAAATTTGCTCAATAAGAAAAGTAGATATTGAAAATTATGCGGCGGTCTCAGCGCTAAGCGCTGAAACGTGAAAGACTAAGGCTGTGATTTTAACTGGAACGACGTAATTAATAGAATTATTGGGATTTTAACCCAGATAGCCATTGCAGACCCTACATACAATTTTCAGGAGCATTTTATTTTAATGGATGCGTATTGTAAAGGAAGTTAATTGTAATAATAATTCTGTTGTAGAAAACTAATTGAAACATTAGACTTATTAAAATGTTAGCAGGTTCAGACCAGTTTAGAAAGTGACTACGCAGTGACGTACGTATTTATGTGCGCTCAATTTTGTGTTGCTTCAAGAGAGTGAGTCAGGCTTTTCTGCTCAGGGCTCCCAACGAAAGATGAAAATTCTAGTGTAAAATCAAAGCACTATTGAAAGCTATGAGGGAGGCCAAACTGTTTTACTTGCCTCGTGATAATGTGCACAGTGTATTCGAAATGAGGTTATACGTGAGGATTACTCAGAAGCATTTACACTGAAATGCGCATCGATTGGAAAACTCTTGAATACTTTAGGTAACCTAATGATTAGAGCGGAGGGTATAATAGAAATACTTCAATTTTTTTAACTTTACCTTGCAAGTCCATTTTCATCATAACAGTAAAGTTTTTTGGCCACAATTTATTAACATTACAATGCAGCTGTTGGTGCTCATCTCGCAACATATTGAGCAGTAATCTGTATGAAGTCAAATATCATATAATTGTGTCATGTCTAGGAATCAATTAACATAATGTCGTGAGTTAAAATAATGAACTTTCATAAATGAGCATCAGTGATCGTAGCTGATAAGCCTTATTCAATGTTAAAGGCTCCAGTCTCGGTAAAAAAGTTTTTGTCAAAAGATGTGACACATCGGAATCAGACCTCCATGTGACGTGGCAGATATGCTACCAGAGCAGGAAGCATGAGTATTTGTCGGAAAATGCGTATGCTCTATGCAGACGCAAAGCCAACTTGTTTAGATATTTTCTTTCCAGAATACAGCACCTAGATTTACGTTCGTGAAGTTCTGATAACGAATTTTAAAACGCTTACGGGGGCTAAGTTCGGCTGCGGCAACTTTCTTTTTTTTTTGGCTGCGACAACCGTATCTTTTTTCAGACTTGCTAGTTAGGAAGACTGACCGTTAACTCAGGGATACGCGCTAGCTAGTTGCAATCTCCTGTTCATTGTCATCTCTGACACGTGTCGTATCAGTGGTTTTCTTTCTTTGCTTGAAAGCCAATTAAATGCGCTTAGCGCTTTGATAGGTTCCATCTTCTTCTTTCCATCGAGAATAGCCGGAAGATTACAAGAAATATCAAACCTCATCAAGGGACTGAAGAGTCGGCAAACACTGTGTGACACAGCCTTCAATTATTATTTTGTTTACATAGGAATTAAAGCGCAATTGCTATTACATGACACAGGTGAACTACAAGGAACGCATGATTAATTTGTGGTATTGGTATAGTTGCTCTTGAGAATGAGTGAGACTGTGATACATTTTATTTATTAGTTTAGATTGTTAGTTGGCTCGGGTACTGCATGCTAAAATCACTCTTTTTTTTCTTTTTTGCGACAAGAGGTCTTTTAAAATATCACTATCTATTTCATAACAACAGTTTTTGCTTACAAGTGACGCTAAACAGCTTGAGTGCGTAGGACGAAAAATGCAGTGAAAGGCAACATGGTGATGAGCACCAGCGACAGTTAGAAATAAGATGCAAGCATGCTCTCCTTGCCGAACGTCCCCGCGCGAATACGAGCTAGATATCTGCATATATGAACGAGCTTCTAAAGTGCTATCCATGGCTCCGTACTACGTACGTTAGGAGGGGTGCCGCTTTTTGAGACGCAAGCCTCCGAAGCGTCAGAACAACTGGTAAAGCTTTTTTTTTTTTATTCGAGAAGTGTGCCATGAGGCATAAGTTGAAAAAGGAAAGGGGGGAAGGAATGCACGGGATTGAAAGTTAAAAGAAGGAGTGAAGAACCGTTGCGCTGATGTAGTCGCAGAGATTGTTAATAAAACGGTTGTCCATTGTCCACTTCACGAAGTCACTTTCGCGGTTCCACCACAGGCCCACCTCCCTGAGGAGCCGTTTTCTGATAGCAGCCGTCGCTGGGCACGCCCACAAGTGTCGCACATCACATATGTCCGGTGCAGCGCTACAGTGAGGGCAACTGTCAGGTGGTGGCAGATCTTTGGCACGCAACCGATGACGGACAGATGGTGTCAGAGCCGCCCCTGCCCGAATCCGGCGCACGGATACCTCCTCCTGCCGAGTAAGACTACGGGGGGAGAGGGTGCGAACACGGAGGAATTAGAGCGCGTGTTCGCTGGCGCAGAACTTCGGAATCAGAAACGTGGGACAGGAACGGATCTGGGGGAAGAGGGGAAGGTGGCGGATCGTCTAATGTATGAAGATGAGTCATAGCATCCGCTTGAATGTTATGTGGATCCTGGGCATGGCCGCGAATACAGTGTATTGCGCACAGGACATGGATACTTTGCGCAGAGCACATGAATAGATAGTGAAATCTGGAACGTTCGTCGAACAGCCTTAAGCTGTTTAAGGGCGGCGCGGGAGTCGGTGTAAATGTGAACTCTATTGAATGTTGGAACAAGCGGAAGGGAAGCAATTTCATTGTAAATGGCTTGAAGTTCCAATGCCAGGGGAGTGCACGTATCCGCAGTATACGTCGCACTAGAGTTGAGATGCGGATGAGATGGACTATACACAGCAGTAACTCCCCTCTCTGCAGAATGAGATGCATCCGTGTATAATATGCACCCTTCAGGCAGATACGCTGCTGATACCGACGGGGAAACAGTAAAACGATTGTCAGTGAGCTGGCAATAGGACCACGGTGGAAGTGTCTTTAAAACGAGACTGTTTTAGAGCTCTATTTGCCACCCGTTGGTCGATGATTTCACTGAGTGTATTAAGTAGTTGGGCGAACTCCTGTAGCACAGGTATGGGGTGTTAAACGAGGCAGATATGTTATGACGCGCATAGCCTCACGATTGATAGCTTCAAGGGAGTCCCACTGTCTGCGGGTGAGATGTTGAAATTGAGCCTGATATACTATCCGTGGCTGAAGGATAGAGCGCACAAGCTGGCGGGCCGTATGAGCACGGTGCGCCACCAGAGCTCATAGCTATGCGACGAATCAGACCTAGAGTAGCGTGAGCCGATTTACGGGTGGCTGTCAGCCACGGCGTGCCTAGTCCCAGATGTATGGAGGAGAAGACCAAGAATACGAACAGTTTCTACCTGAGGAATCAGAGAATTATGTACCGTAAAATTTAAAGGGGGAGCTTTCCGTAAGGCGGCTTTATTTCCAATTCGAATGAAACATGATTTAGTAGGAGAGAGTGTTAGACCCAAAGGTGGGAGGCGAGATGTCAATACATCCAGCGCGTGTTGAAGGACCGACTGATGAATAGACGCATCTGGATGACAGCACCACAAGGTGATATCATCGGCATATGCAAACACGCGGATAGAAGGGATGGTCTTTAGGGCTCGAACAAGAGAAATTAAAGCCACATTAAATAATGTGGGGGCGAGAACGGAGCCCTGCGGCACTCCTCTATTGGAAGTGAAATTACCAAAGGGCTTTCCGTGGACACGCACGCTGAAGGTTCGATTTGCTAAAAAGGCGTGAATGGAGAAGAGGAACCGGTGAAGGAGACCAAGAGTTTGAAGGGAGGCAAGAATGGCAGAGTGAAGGATGTTATCATATGCCTTTGTTATGTCTGTAGCGATTACGGTTCGTACAAGGTGACTCTGTGGAGAGTGGCCAAGCACGTCAGCAGCCAAAGTAGCAAGGCCGTCCTCCGTTCCAATTTGTGGGCGGAAACCAATTTGGGAATCTGGGTAACAATCATGGGATTCCAGCCACCATGATAAGCGTGCGGCTAGAATGTTTTCATAAAGCTTGCAGATGGTAGGGGTAAGGAAAATTGGACGAAGGGCCGAGAGAGATACTGGAGGCTGACCTGACTTGGGGATTGGAACCACAATAGAATGCTTCCAGCCCCCCGGCATGACGCCAGAAAGCCACACTTCGTTAAAAGTATCAAGTAGGGTTTCCAAAGCCCTCCCTTCCAAGTTACGGAATAAGGAGTTAGGTATGCCGTCGTGCCCGGGAGTTGTAGTGCAGTAGTTTTTAAACGGTCAATGGAGGCCAGCAGCTCTGCCATGGTGAGGTCAGAAGTAATCCCATCGGGGGGCTCTGTTACCGATAAGTCAGGTGGAGACGTAGCGGTGCAGTCATGGTTTGGAAAAAATTGACGGGCCGCTTGTTGTGCCAATGTGTCCTCAACCACATTTAGCGCGAGGCGAATGCTCTCTTTGTAATCTCCAACCTGAGAAGGGCGCTCCATGGCGTGAAACACTCTCCAAAGTTGTCGATTGCCCTGCGTAGAGGACAGGCGGTCACACCATGCAGCCCAGCGTTGCCTGCCTAGCCGCTTTGCATAGCGCCGCGCCCGTGCGGTAGCGCGGTGAAGAGTAGGAAGAGCCGAAGGGTCATCGGGGTGACGAGTAGCGTAAAGATCCGCCTGGCGACGAAGAGCCCACAGATTCAAGATATGTATGTTCGGGTTTGGGTCGTCTTCATTTACAGTAGTGGTAATAGTGTGAGTAGCGAGAACAGCAGATAGAGTAGGCAATGCTGAAGAGGGGTTGAATGTAGATAAATGATTGTCTGCGCGTACAGAATCCCATGATGTTCTTCGTACAGTGCGGCGTATTTTCCGTAGACGCGTAGGCGTGAGCGAGATAAAAATAAGGCTGTGATTGCTACCCCAAGTATCAGAATCAACAGCCCAACGAGGGTTACCGGGGCCTAACCACCAAGTCAAATCAGGTGAATACGGGCCACCTCGTGGGCGGGTAGAAGTATTCGGGTAGTTTAAAAGTTGAAAGGAATGATCCGAAAAGCTCCCTTGGATGTGTGAACCCCTTGAGGAATCCGATGGGTAACCCCACGCAGTGTGTGCGCCGTTGAAGTCACCACCAACTAGAATAGGGATACCCGAGTTGGTAGAACGTAGAAAACGAACCCATCCCAGATTGGGAGATGCGGAGCCAGGACGACTATAAAAGGAAACTGGAATAAGGGGTGTGCTTGCAGGTTTTACGAGAAGGGCGACAACCCCTTGACGTGTGTTGCACCACCGTGAAAGGTCGAGCGGTATGTGCGGAACTGAACTGTGAATATAAATTGCAGATTTACCTGGGCTGAGGGAGGAGGCGGTGCAACGGCGATCAGGGATAGATGGTGAATGGTATGCGCAGAAACCTGAAAGGCGTGGGAGTGCATTATGCTCTTGCAGTAGGAACGCCCATGCCCTCAGCTTTCCGTCGCGAAGGCGGATGTTCACTTCAGAGGCCTTATTAGCGAAACCTCGACAGTTCCACTGCACCACCACCGATGATGATGCGCTATCCATGACGAGGCCGAAGAGCTTCCACGATGAGGGATGTCACCTGCTTCATCAGCGCTAATATCTTGTCCACTGTCGGGGTAGTCACGGTTAACAGGTGGTCGGCACCTGATTGTGGGCCAGTGCTTACCCTAGGTGATTCCTCTGACGATTGCTCCCGAGTTATGAGAATTCTTCGAGAGGATTGAGAACGACGCTGTTCCCGGCGCTGGGTGAGTTCGTCTAGTCGGCGGCGAGCCTCCGAGATTGCATTGTCTAAAGCTGTGTCTTCATCTGTGGTGTCCGCATGTGATGGATGCACTGGACGTTTTGGCGTACCATTTGATCCGGGAAGGTGAGCCGCTTGTGCATATGTACGCTGGCGAGGAGACGTATGGTGAGCAGCAGGCTCAGATAAAGGAAGTTCAGGGAAGTCGTTGTCGTCACATGCGAGAGCTGCAAAGTGATTACTTGTAGGAACATCCATTTTTGCAGGCGACTTGTGAAACTTCTTCGCTTGCTTCTTCTTTGGACAAGCGGGGGAGCGAATGTCATGGTCCGGCGATTTGCACAGGGCACAATGAGCTGTTGGTTCATTCATGTCGGCCGCAGCTGCTGGATTAGGGCAGGTGTTTTGCATATGTCCTTCTTTGTGGCAGTGATAGCAAAAAATACGACGAGGTCGGAAGGGCTGTGGTTTGACGATCGCACCGCTGTAGGTAAGGTACTTCGGGAGAGTCAACGGGCCTTGCAGGATGAGCAGGTATGAGCCCCGGCGACCCATAGGCCGTGCTTGCAGTACAACGTGAGTTGAGCAGCGAATATTTGCGCGCACCTCCTCGGGAGGGCTCGTGCTGTCGACATGATAAACCATGCAGCGGAGTGTGTCAGGACCAGATGCAAAATATATTTGCACCGGGACATGCTTGCTGTCATCCAGGGGGATCCGCGTAACTGCGCAAAGTTTCTGGGCGTCCATCAAGGATGACAAGTTTACCGTGATGGTGTTAGATGGGCGATGGACGACAAACCCGCAGTAGTTCGAAGAGCCAAGGGCATGGTCAATTGTGGCTTGAACATTCCGGGCAGGGATGGCAGTCATATCAAAGCGCAATGTAGGCTTGATGGTAACGCGGAACGAGTTCGCAGCAGGCGGAAGAGAGCCTTGACTCACGGGAGGCATCTGTGGAGGAGGCTCGGACGCTGGTGACGGCCCTTGGTGGGAATACTGAACTGGCGCGACGGGCACAGTTTCTTGAGGGAGTGCCACGGGCACGGAGGCGGTAGAGCAGTCCATGTCACAGGCCAAAGTCGTAGCATCGGAAGACGGCGCAGGCTGGAGGCCCAGAGGCGCTGGCGATTGCATGGACGTGGAGGCTGCGTCAGGTGGCAACACAGCGGGCATCCGCGTAGCCGTCGTCGACAACGCAGAATCCATGCAGACGCGTAGCGCGGCCTCGCTCGGCAGCGCCGAGCTAAGCCTAGCTTGCCCCTGAGGGTTCCGGTTGGGTTTTCTCATTTGAGAATGCGCCCGCCGTGCCGGGAATTTCTCCGCAGGGGCGTCGTCAGCATTCGGTCTCACGGAGGGCACTGTCCGACCCACGCCACACACGAGAAGACAGCGAAAATCGAAAACACAGACCTAGAAGCAGACACGTATCCACCCACTAGGTCTTCCTACTGGTAAAGCTCCGCCACACCGAGGTTGTGTTGGTAATACTTCTATTAATAGCGCCTTCCGTCGTGAACAGTGTGGTATGAGAGCAGCACAGCAATGTAGAATGTGTTCGACCTGGTGGTAGATGACGTGCGCATTGAAAAAAAAATGGCATCACGTTCCTGCGCGTATGTGTGAGCTTATGTATTTTTATTGCTTAGCGGGCGTGTCTCTGCCGCAGTATTGAAACGCTAGCTACCTTACTTATCTGAACCACAAAGAAAAGGTGAGACACTGGCGGCAGTACGGAGCAATTGGCGCTGCATTTCCGAAGGCAGTCTAAAGACAGAGTGGGAATTGTCTATTAGCCAGGCCAAGTAATTAATTCGCTGTCATCAACTCAGGGCAAATAGAGGGGAGGTTTTTCGTGCGCGATAATTAAGTGCCTGCGGCGATGTGGATTCATTTCGGACTCTGGGAAGCGCATGCATGAGCGCACGTGACCAACTTCGACATTGACATTTCATTACCCTGCACAAAAAGCGGCCATTCACGTTTGCATTAAGCTGTTCACAACGAATAAATTACTCCTATTGACAAGTAATCTATTACCATTGTCGTTGGACGGAGTTCATTAGGACATTATGCACCCAGTGGCTCCGTTTTGCCATCATTAGGCTTTTGCTTTTCAGTTTGGTTCGGATAGAAAAGCAGCGTTTCTGACCTGCGTGGCGCAAGTCTAAAAAACGTGGATGTCCGGAAGGTATGCCTTCATCCAGAAGTGTATTCATTTTGAAATACCTGCACTGTAGGACCAAACCACGAAAGCTTGTAGTATATCTTCAGTTCGCACGACCCGGCGCTGCTCCACGACGTTTCATTGCATATGTCGGTCGTGCTTCACCCTATCTCCTCATTATGCCCTCCTCTCCGACCAGTAGATATGCTGCGCAGGCGTCAACCTTAGTTGCTGTTGTTGAAAATACTGCGTTGTTGAAAATAATGTGACAGACTTCAAACGTTCCAGGACAGTGATACATATATAAACAGCCCAAAGCGACTGTCGGGCCTGATCGACTGGAAAGCTCCCAGCCTTTTGAATGCACTGGCGCGCTTCACCACCCCCTACTTCTCGCAAACCACAAAACTAAGAATAGGCCTATCAAAGCAGTGCTGGACACCTACCATTGGGTTTAGTGTTGGAGCAACGCCCGCTTCTCTCTCGACGCCACTGCCACACTGTCGCTGAGATTCCGCTCAACCGAATGCATCTTGCTCCCTAAGCCTTGCTTGAGTGGTCCCTACAACGTTATCTGTGGTAGAAACTGTTCAGCTGCTTCAGCTCAAATAATACGTTGCAGTAATTACTGTTGCATGCGCTCATTGCTTGATCATTGCAATTACACAGTTCTGTACGCGTGCTCGGTGCAACGCTGGTAAACGTTCGGCAACACTTTGAGGCGTTATCCTCCTCCTCCATTGTCTATAAAACGGCCGCGCAGAACGCGTTCGGTTGCTGTTCCACTGGCTGACGAAGTGACAGTGTGGCTAGCCTTGTTTCGCAGCCTGCTGTGTGCTCGGACGTCCCCAGAAGGCAGCAGTTACAAAAAATTGAAATCTTGAATTTTGCGCTCATGCGCCAGGCACCTACATCACTTTGAGAATGCCGTGAAAACTATATTTGGCAAGTATTTCGGACAACATCAATTAAGCGAATCCATCAACCGCCCTGCCCCCCCAAGGAACAAAAACTACTCACGAGAGACTACAAAAAGAATTTGTGACGCCGGCCCAAGCGATGCTCGTAACACGGATCTGATGAAAACACTCCTGATCCAGGGGGGACACTAGAGTCTGCAGGGAGAGCGGAAATTCACGCTCGCTCGGTGTTCGATCGCTGGTGCTTACCTTTTAACGAACACGAACAGAGCTATTCCTCCTAAGTCCCAACGGAGTACGCGAGGCCGGTTTGCTTGATAGCAACGTAGGAGGAAATGCCGTACTCGTTGCGCACCCTGGAGAACCGCAGGTGCTCTCGATTCGTATTTCTTCGTGCTTCCGGTATTCTTTCGTCGTCGGTAACTTCGTTTGGCACGGAAGCAGCGCCACTCACAGAAGCTGCGCACCTGAGTTTCCTTTACAGGGCCCCTGAGGCCTCCTCGTAAATCCCCTCGCAAGGTGCGGTGTATCCGCCGGAAGCGTGTTGCTCACGGTAACAGATAGCAAGATGAACGGCTTTGCATGCATTCGCGCGTAGTTATACCTCGCAGATACCTTTGCCCATATCATCGTCGTGGTGCTTTGTCAGAAAACCCGGGAAACTCTTTTGTTTGCGTTGGCAGCGGAAATGGGTGGACGGCCAGGTTCATTAAGGTGAAGCCAGAGTGTTCATCGTCTGTCGGAGGTTGCTTAGATGTTGTGGGATCACATCGCTGCATGAACGGAAGATGAAAGATCCAAGAGATAACGTCCTTACCTTGGACAGTGTTTTGGTAAGTGCTTGAGTTGTTTGATGGATTCTATGGTTTCGTGTTTGAGTGACCCATGTTCCGATTCAGAACCTTTCTTTTGGTCTTGATCGTAACGCCGAAACGTTGCCCAATTTATCCAAGGATAGCATTTGCGTGTGAAATTTCTTGCCATTGCGCTGTTGGTCACAGTAATCTTCACAGCTATTCACTATATATACTGCGCATTGTTCCTGGGGCATAGGCGCCACTTTTCTTTGTAACGCACACGTGCTTAGAGAGAGGAAAAACGGGAAACATACACAACGAACGGGGAACATCTGCTTCGGTAGCCAGAGACGAGTCCTGATATCAGTTTTTCCCGACTTTCAGGTCAAATGCGCAAGGTGAGAGGGACAACCACACTCCAAACTGAAGGTTCTTTCGGCAGTGAACTGCAACTCGGGAGGCAACAGGTACTTTACAGTGTGAGCGACAGGTGTGCCACGTCAACAAAACTGAGATGTTCGGTGTAAACGTCTTGAACCTCACTCAACCTGGAATGAAGTGGTAATGGGCAGGGTATGGCTGTAGTGCAGGGATAACATTGACTGAAAGATGAAAATAGTAATTTCTCGCTTCTAACTTTCTTTTATCAAGTTGTGCTAACCTTGCGAAGTAACTTCTGTGCTGCATGGCGCAGTCACTGATCTAAGTCACCTTCTTGTTCCCAGCCTCAATTGGATTCTCAGACCCAGCCGCGAGGTAGTCCAGGTTCATGGTAACGCTTCGATGGCAGAGCGAAACGAATGACCTGTTGCATGACGCCATGTTAAGAGCATAGAACACGTTGCGCATTACAAATCCACGTTGACAGTCGCCGTTTCATGCAAAAGGAAGAATTCCTACAATGGTCATTACTACTCCAGGAATCGCAGTTTGGAATAGAACTCTCAGCCTGCACATTTCAGCACAGTGTTTTGTTTTTAAAAAGCGGCAGGAAAAACTGTACCAGGTTTCTTTGCCTCACTTATAATACAAGTGGATGGTGTAGTTATATGCGCGAAGCCACCACGGCTTGATATCACTTGGAGACATCAATCAGCTGGGGAAAAAAAGTTTTCTTTCCTCCATGTCAACGGAGCACAGCAGATCAACGGGTGGTGAAGAGAAAGCTTTGCCATTCTTCCTGAAAAGTAACGTGCGGATAAGCGATCTCTGCAATGTTAGCCATTCTTCTTTTATGCTGTACCTGACCGGGCTCACGGTGCTCACGGTGCCTTCCTATGCCTCCTATTTTGGAGGCATAGGAAGTTTCGGTCTTGTCCCCTGTGGAGTTGCATGAAGAAAAGAAAGGAGAAAGCCTTGCGACGGTACCAAAATAGCAAATGGGAAGCTCTCATATTTTGGTACCTTCGCAAGCTTTTCCAAAAATAGTAAATGGGAATTTTAACATTTCTTATTGTGTAAACCGTGTGTGTATATTACCTCTCCCCTTATCCTCTCTTTCTGTCCCATACACCTTTTTCACTTCATTTCTCCATTCTGCCTGCTATCCTCTATTTCCGCTGCCCCAGCTGAGGTGCTTCAGTATCGATGGCAGGTGCCGAGCCTATCAAAAATCTTTTCCTTCCTTTTTATAACTATTTTAATAAAACCACATACTACTGCTACTACTCTCTCATAGAGTGCCATGCGTATTGTGCCTCAAGCAAAAGTTGTCAAACATCGGTGGTACCTTAACTGCTATTGGGCAAAGGAAGCTGAGGAAACCGGAGACACGTGGAGGGTCCAAAGATGAGGGCATTACCGAGACCCAAGTCGCACGTATTTAACATGTAAACACCCGGTACAAACAAGTGCACCGGAGCGTCGCGGCCATAGGGCCGGCGTCGTGCGGCTCGGCGCCGCGCAGGTCAGTTGTTCCCATTCTGGTTGCGTCAACAACCTTTGCTCACTCGTGTACATTGCTTGCTGCGCGCCTCTCACGACATTATCTGGCTGCTCAGTGTGCTAACAGACCACGTAAGGACTATGATCCCTAAGATGCCTTTTCGTGCACTTTTTGACGAACTTTGTTTCTGCACATTTCGTCAGTTATGCCATGAAATCTCTAGCAGCACATTTGATTTTTTTATTCTTAAGAATGGAGGAACCCAAGATGATACAGAAGTAGTAAGGATAATTTTTATCATCGTAGAGCAAGTCGATGATAAATAAACGCATGCAGTAATGCTCTGCGAACGCTAGTGGAACTCGTCTCGAGGAGTTGATGCTACTTCAGAGAGAAGAGGGTGTAACTTGTCGGTGATATTTCTGCTCACTGACTTTATTTAGCCGTTGTGATCCCGCAGTACAATTTGAATTCAAGGTCTTCCCTTCTTTTAGGGTCATTGAGAAGCACTGATGTGTTAATACAATATATTTTATCAGAAAATAAGTGTTGTTAAATATTCTGAATTCCAAGCTATAAAAATGGCCTTTCTTCGAGATAAGATATGTAAACCATCTGTCTTGCTCGTAGTATAGCTGGTCCTTTCCTGCTCTGTGCAGTCACAGTGTGACGACGGCGCCCGAAGCGTTACCTTTTTCCACCTGACAAATCCTCGGGATATGTCCACTAAGCACAGCTATAAAACTCATGGAGGAGTGCTTACGTGGATAGACTTCATATTTATATACTGGGGTGTAAATAAATTAGAGATTGACGCGAACCAACATCTTGCGCCTCGTGCACATGCAATAATTTCCCTCTCAAGCCGCGTATGTTCGCTGTGAAATTGTCTGCGAATCGTGAAATCTGCGAACACTGCTTCGTCGTAATTGCCACAGGAATGGAAAGCGCAGGTGGCGCCACCAGATAAGGAGAGCCAATTTAAAATTGAGCGGGGAGGGCGAATCCCAAATGCACTCGACTGCCGCAGCGATGTTAAACTTGGAAGGCTTTCCATAAGACGAACGAGTGGTCTGTCCTCACGTTCTAAGCTGCTTCGCATGAATTTGTTCACGGGGCAAGTGCGCTACGCTTTCCTGAGTTCCACGCCTTCCCGCTTGCCTGCCCCATAGAGATAAGCTAAACATTTTTTAAAAACAGGTCCTACTATTTCACCCGCACCAAGCCACACTTTCTGGATAAACATTCAGCTCGCCGCTGTTCCAGTTAAGTGAATTGTTTTAAAGATTGGGTTTTCTTTAATTAAACTTTGTGCTGAATTAATCATTCCAAGCTTCTTTTATTCGCCCCAGCAACGAAGTAAACACCAATTTCGCCTAAACAATCAAATAAACAGATGCCAGAGCTTGCTGCATCCAATGGTAGCAAGCATTTCCTCTGAATTATTGACCGATTTCCCTCAGTACTATTTCGTGTTAAATGCCCAAGCATACTTTCGCTTCTATTCCAACAAGCTTTCTCGAAGAAGTTTTTGTTTCCTCATTAAGGCAGCAAAGTTTTTGCAAAAGTTACTGATCTGCTGCAAAACTTTTATCCTAACACACATACACTAAACATTATATTAAGCACTGCTCTTTTGCTACTCGGACTTTTTTTAGGCATTTTTCGAAGCGTTTCATTAGGTGTGCAAGCTACTAGATATAAATACAACAAAAACTACTGCAAATACTACTACAATACCTTGAAACGATGTTCAGCCTGACTCAGAACACAGCAAACTTACTGACCTGTGTCATTGTGAGCACGTGCGAGTCTGGCTATTTCGGTGCTTCAGCGGGGTTGGCGGCATAAGTGCTCTCTGGTTTGATGCGCAGTGACTTGACTTGGAAGAGACCTATTTCAAGAAAGTGGTTAACACCATCCAATCCATTCTAGGCAGTGCTGCAGCCGTACTGCTAACGATTTCATGCTTGCATCTACTCTCGATGAAGAGAGGGGCTGCAATTTTTAAGAGCGTTAGCTTTTGCTCATCATGTTTCTCGATTTGTTGGTGTCTGCTACCACCTCCCTTCGGCGTGTACTTTCTTAGTGCGAAGAATTCAATATGGCGGCCCCATAGTGAATCGATATAGCAATTCAATTAGTGATTGATTGGTGACGTCATTTAAAAATCCAAGATGTCAGCCAATAATGATAAATTAATTGATGACGTCATTAAATAATCCAAGATGCCCGTCGGCTTAGGGCGCCACGTGACTATGACATCATAATCCAAGATGGCGGCCAAATTAGGGCACCAATGATGACGTCAAAATCCAATGTGGCGGACAGAAGTGAAACCACGTGATTTTGACGTCATATCAATTCTAGTAAACCAAGGAGCTAACGCTCGTTGCTGCAACGTCTTCCAGACGGTGGCGGTAACTCTCTTTCTTAAAAACTTACCGTTTTGTTGAGATAGCACAAGAGTTTTCTTCACACTAAAACCCCGCCGATGTCCAAGATAAAATTGTGCTGACTGGCCGAGAAAGGACACGTGACACTCTAAGCTCGTCACAACCTGCCCTGATGGGTCACCCTGATTGGTCGAGAGATGTCACGTGACACTGTGACGTCACCCAACCCGCCAATCGTGGCAGATGGCAATTAAAGTACTGGTCGGTCGAGAGAGGTCCCGTGAGTTTGTGACGTCATCAGAATATGTCCACTGGGTTATGCGCAAACTAGTCTCTAGACAGAAATATACATAAGGAATGGGAAATAAAATTCAGAAAAAAAGTTAATACCGCAAATGTCGGCACCACCAGAGCATAGCGGATACCAGCAACTGCAGCAAGCAGTCGGAATAAGGTGCTTGGTGGGCTGAAAATTTAGAAAAATTAAAAATTGACGCAAACACGCACAGAAGTTGCAACAGAATCTGCGCTAACTGTGAGATTTAATACCATCGTAGTCGAATTTTGTGTTGAATTAAGCGTCTGCATAGTTTTTATTCTTTATTTTGCACTGCACAGTAACTACTCCCGTGAATTCCAATAGCCCTGAGGAAGTAATAAATAAATACGCTCGCTCACTTGATGCCGTGCATTGCAACATAACAGACAGGCAGGAATTTTACAATTGTCTGTTGAAGTAAAAAATGAGGTTCTGGAATTGTTGAACACAGAACTCTGCTATATTGAGATATGTGCTCCTGGCGATAAAAAAAAGAAACCATGTCACCCATGAGTAGAATGTGCCTCATATTTTAAAACTGCAAATAAAATAAAGTACACTAGTATAGCACAAAGTTCAACGCTGGATACGACTGCCGATGAACGGCAATCGGCACTGAAAGGAGCAACTGAGAAGCGAGATCATTAAGACGACACGGTCTCGTCAGTACTAGAATTTTCTAGCGGACAAAACTGCCACTGGATCTTTCGCAACCTCTTGAGATCAAAAGGCAGGAAATTCTAGGCAAAGAGAAGTGCAAAATACCTGTCCCGGTGATCAAAGGCTGAACGAGTACACGTCTCCGTTTCGCTATCTGAAGACAAAGGTGTAGTGAATCCTGTAGGTGTGGAGACCTCGCGAGACGCAGAGATGGAATACCGCTACCATTTAAACTCTTCCTTTAGTTTATCGCAACTCGCTAAGAAGACAAAGAGCTGAAGGTCTAGGGGGCCTATGACACAAAGGGAGCTGTGCAGTAGACAGGACCTGAATCATAGCGTCTGAGTGGAAAGTCCTCTTTGTCTGACAACGAATCGAACGAGAAAGAAAGCACATACAGAATGTTGCCGTAACACATACTGGACAGCATTGAAGATGAAGTACTCCGAGGATAGAAAAGATAGTCAGATGAATCCTTTCTTCCATCAGATTGCGTTCATATTGAACACGAACGGCACAACGAGCCCACTGGGATCCGATTCTTTCTTTGTAAAGCGACACGAACTGCAACTAGCACTTGTTCGGTAGAGCACATTAACGGTCTCCTTTGTGCTGAAAGCTAACCAACCTCAACCATTTCGCCTTGTTCTCGGGTTTCGGTCGATTGGGTAAAAGAGGTGTTTACATCGAGAGATTGGGCTGCGGAAAGTAAGGATAGAGGAATGCTTTTCGGGCCTGTCGTAAAGAAGACAGCAGGAAGCGGGAAGAAATCGCGCTAGATGAGACGCAGGCACAAAAATCCTGCAAGTGCCGCGGTTCTCCAGTTGCAGTGCTACCGTCGCACTCTCGGGTTGAGCATCGAGAAGACATTTCTAACAATGGGTGCTCCCTCATGTGGTGTCTCTTTGCTGATGCCGAGTAATGCCGCCTGTTACAGAACAGTTGGAAAGAAATGGAAGAAGAGGATGGGAGAGGGGAGGGGAGAAGAAAGGGAGGGGCCTCGGAGACCTTTTTAGTGAGTGATGCGACAAAGTGTCTGAAGGCCCAGACAAAATTTTAAAAATTGGTTTAGAGGGGAGGGCGGGGGGGGGGGGATGAGACATCGGCGGCGAGGGTTAATTAGTAATTTTTTATCTTAATTGGAAGGTACGTAAACCCACAGGGGGAGCAGTGCCAGATAAAGTAAAAGGAATGCGAGAAGGCCTTAGTCATACCAGTTTAGAATAACTTTTTAATAAAATTCAGAAGATTTAGAATTAGCTTTTACAAAACGTAAGCTCGTGTCATTTGCTTTCTAGTGAGGGAAGCAGGAATTTGTGTCTTGTCAACAGTGGTGCCTTCCGCTTTAAATTTAATGCTTATCAGGCTTTGAAAAGTTTGAAAGGTAAGACACTACTACATTTAGATGTTCAAACTTTTTCGCAAACCATACGTTCGACTGCAGCAGTCACGAAGCATTACCGGAGTTTGTTACGAAGGTAAACGGAGTTCACATCGTTCGAACTACAAGTCCGATTGCATTCTAAAGCTTCACCTGCATGACTCAAAAGCATCTCATGAATCCCAAATAAGTTATTTACAAGTCTTATAGCAGTCAAAGTTCAGAGGTCCACACAGACAAGAACACCGGCGTTTCTAGCTACGTCAAGAAAATATTGACCATTTGGGTTTTAAGCTCGTAGAGAAAAGATTTAAAAATTTATGGGTGATCAATTGGACCATCGGAAGCTTGATAGCACTCTTTGTTTGAATCCCGAGTCTTTCCTAATTCTGGTTCTATTCCAAATCACGATTCTATTCCAATCTGAGCTCATTGTTGTTCACTCTCCAATCTACTAGAATTGTGATTCTTTTCCCATACCAGCTACGCAACTATGCAAATTGCGTCACATTGCTGGATCGATTAGAGTCCTCATACCTCATGATTGTGCAGTGGCACTTCGCTTAAGCGATGCGCGTCTGCACTGGCAGGTGGCTATTTAAGACACGGCAGCAGGTGGTGCTTGTGAGACACAGGTTGCTCTTCCCGAGGAATCCGAGTAAGAGCAGGTCCCGGAGGACTCAAATTTGCGCACATAGTTCTCCGGGAGGCTATACATTTTTTTATGTGGACCCTCTGTTGTCTGAGTAATTTTAAAATTGGTTGGTTTTTCGTGGAAAGGAAATGGCGCAGTATCTGTCTCACATCTCGGCGGACACCTGAACCGCGCCGTAAGAAAAGGGATAAAGGTAGGACTGAGGGAAGAAAGGTAGAAATAGGCGCAGTAGAGGAGGGCTCCGGAATAATTTTGTCCACCTGGGGATCTTTAACGCGCACTGACATCGCACAGCACACGGGCGCCTTGGCGTTTCGCCTTCATCGAAACACGGCCGCCGCGGTCGGGTTCGAACCCGGGTATTCCGGATGTGTAGCCGAGTGCGTTAACCACTGAGACACCGCGGCGGATCTGAGTAATTTTTTTAGACAAGTATCTTCTTTTTGGTGAATCATTAGGCATCCGGCGTCTGCCTGCACTCCCCTACAAGTGGAGATGGGGACGGTTGAGAGGCGGCAGGTGGCGAGAGGCAAATTTCCTCAAACACCGCCCAGCAGGTAGAGGCTTCACACACATGTCGACGCCGCTGCGAGAGAGTTTCCGCCTTCATGACCCATGACATGATAAAACATGGCACATAAATCATGACAGATAGTCATAAGAACTGATGTGGTGAAGCTGCAACAGCGGGGGCTTTTGCCATTCGCCTTGCAGTGGCTGTCTTGTCATTGCATCTTTGAATTTGCTTTCACTGTCAATTATGCGTTCCTCTGGTGCTCGGGCTTCTGGTGGGTGGAGCTTCTGGATTGTGGTGGTAGGTGTGTGGTGGTTCGTGTAGATAAGCATTTTTTCTGCTCGGTTGAACCTTCTAAAGAATAAATGTATGTGAGGCTTCTGGGGGTTTAATGTAGGCGGGAGGGGGGGGGGGGGAGGCGGCTTCATTTTATGTTTTCACACGCCAATGCAAGCGTTGCTTCTTTCTTCTCACAAGCCGACGCCGGAATTTCTTGCTCTGCATCAACTTGCTTCTGCATCAATGCTTCTTAAGAGTTTAGAGTAACATTGGGGCTGCATCCTAACCTCACGATGTGAACAGCCTTATCTGAACGTAACGTGCAATTTCTGGCGCTACGAATTTGTACGCAACGCGTCTACTTTAGAAGCAGCCAGCAAAAAGCATGCTGCTTCTCAGGAAGTAAAAATCAACAACCGCGGATATGTGTTCAGAGTGACAGAGAAAACCGCTAGTATAATTATCGTATTCAAGGAAACGTCACGAGTGTGTGAAAAATATTAAGTTTCGTGTCTGCTCCAAGGCAACTTTGGTCGTTTAGAGAGAGTGAGAGAGAGAAAGCTTTCTTTTAACGCAATATTGAGCGTCAAGGATCCCTTGGGCCAGGGTAATCCAAGGCCAATTGGTCCGTCAGCCGGTCGGAGGCTAGCCAAGCCCTGCATGTTGAGAGAGAAGTGGACGGGAAAAGAGGGGAATGAATGAAAACGGGGCCGGAAAAAAAGCAATGTTTCAAATTAGAATATGATTCGGGAAAATTCGGGCAAGTGGGGTAGTGTCAGATACGGTAAAGGTAAGAACGTTATATTTCGATTCTCATAACAAAAACGTCCTTGCTAGATCAGCGGCTTAATAAAACTCGGAGAAGCGAATATATGTAATCATAAACTGGGAACATTCTGCAAGGCTGATAACTTTGCAGAAAAAACCAACGCCTGAAGCCTGATTAAGGATGCATAGTAAGTCAAGCTAGACGGATATATATTTTTCCAGAATACGTTTGCTTCCTCGGAAAAGAGCCTGCCTTTTAGACGTGCACAGTGATGATCATCAAATGGGTACCGATGGATACGACGTGACAGCCTTTCGTCCACAGCAGATTCCGGTTACCACCACGCTGCAGCTTCATCAGCCGCCGTCTAGCATGCTGCCTGGGATGATCAGGCCAGCAGACGTTTCGCCGGTTGCTGTCCTGGTGCCCAAGCCACCTCCAATTACCGCTACCTCACTAGCGTGCCCCTCCGTGAACAGCTCGGAGCCTGTGGCAGGGGCGCCACTCGTGCAGCTGGCCGCCACGTTCAAGCCAATCAGTCCACAGCTGTCTGTGCGCGTGTCCCAGGAGCCTAATGCAGTCCACCACACCAATTTATCCGCCTCGAACTCTCTTAGCCACCCGTTTAGTCACCGGGCAGCTCGAACCGGCAACAGGTGCACGACTCTCGGTACCCCCGGCACACCTGGTTATCCCTGCTGCGCCGCACCTGATGCACCGGCCGGCAGCTGCTGCACTTGAACCTCCGGCACTGAGTTCACTTAGCAGGTTGTCCCACCTTCTTCACCTGCCTCGAAGCGTCCCTCGTCGGCCTCCGAATGCTCGGCCGGAACGCCATAGCTTATGTTACACTACCTCATAAAATCAGCATAGATTTCAATTATTACTCTTTTGAAACACATTTCGTTTTCCGGGCCATAAGGCCGCATAAGTACAACTTGCTGTGTGGCCTTAGATCTCGCGTGCAATGAAAAATCCAGCTTTAACCTTTAATCCAAATGTTACGAAACGAGCCCGCATATTACACAGATATGCAATCAATCGACAGCGGAATCTAGCCGCCATAAACTGTCGTCCTTTATGTCCTCATACATACCTTTGCTTTATTTCCCGCTTTGATATTTATATAAAGTTCCTCGAGCTTTCCGCTCGAGGAAGGTGTGTCACAATTGAATGTTTTGTTTTTGAAAAAAATTGTCAGGACTTTTTTCATCTCAATATTCTGACAAGGACTAGGTATACTTTTCATTAGCGAAGAACATGAGGCTTCATGGAGGGGACCGTGTGTCACAGAAGTAAATTCGAGCATATGAGCAAAAACACGACCGAACTGCAGCAAAAATACTACCAAATATTTTGTAGTGTTTTCGTAAAAAAAAATTTTCTGTTGTTTTATATTACCTTTTGTTGTTCTGTACTTTTTTATTCAAGAATTTTGTGTAGTCGGTATTTCTGCAGTATTTTTTTTATAGTAACTACAAAACTATTGTTGGGGGGGGGGGGGGGTCACTCCAAAAATTTTTGTTATCGCTTCATGGTTCTGGTGAAAACCATTACAGAAAACCTGTTGTGGCGACAGAAACTTTTCCGTTGTGTTTTTCAACTGGGATGGTACACCTACATCGAAAACATTGACGAGGGCTTGATATAAGTAGTGCAGATAAATGTGAAAAAATTAAACGACGCAACAAGCACACCAAAGACGTCACAGAAACTAATGGAGTATTTCATTCGACGATCCCTACCAACTTTTCTTAGACCGCGAAACCGGAGAGCGTGTTTCAATGAGGGATTTGGATTCCTATCCTTAGTTCTGCCTGACTGAACCACGATGGACAATGTGTTCTATCAGTGATTCACGACGGCGCTCCAAATGACCGATTGGAATACACCTCAAGGCACACGCTGAAGGCGAACCGTCAGTAAAGTAGTCAAAATGAGTGACTTCCGCATTGACCAATTGTTCGTAGTAAACCATTGCACCCTCGTTCTGTGCTCTTTACTCTCTTTTGGAACGACAGTGATGGCTGTACGGGGCCCTCTTTCAGGTGGCAATTTCCACATCAGTCCACAGCCTGTCTCAAAAATATGCTGCCTACTTCGTGGTTAGGCCGTGCTGCAAAGACACCTTATTGTCGGAGAAAAAGTTTTAACAAAACGGCATCACTTTTCTCGGCTTATGGGCCTTATAAAAAAAAAACCCACAGATACGTCAAAGGACAATCCCCAATTATGTGGCGAACCGCGAAGTGAGCCACATATTTTTAATGCAGACTACAAGCAAGATTGTTTCATTTCTAACTGGCACGTCTGCTATTTTTTTGTTGGGCTGTTAGGACAGGCTGGCATGCAAGACAATTTCCCCTGCTCGATTGTTGAGTCGTAAATCACTACCTTCACTATTTACTATGCTCCTCCTTTCAGCCGCCTAATATGATTGGTGAGTGCAAGATGGCACGCCAATGACACCATTGACTGATTGCGGATAGTGCGCAGTTATGAAGACGCCAGAGAAGGTTTTTAAGCCGTGGGACACTCCTCGGATAAGGACTCATATGACTCTAAGTTGCCGACATCATCCTAGAAATTTGAATACGACCGAGTTTCTATTTGTTTTTTTATACATATTTTTTTATTTACTTCTTCAGGTATACAACTAACATTACTACTGTGATGGGATGACAAAATAAAGGGTATTAGCAGGAGTTCAGGTGATCTTCGATGAGGGATTTGAAGCCTCCTTCATGTATGATGGCCGTCACTTCGAATTGAAGGCAATTTCAGTCTCGGATTGTTGTGAGAAAAAAAGTATGATTCTACGTTTAGGCGCGAGCTTGATATTAGTAGACAGCTTTAGGGTGATAATTACGTGAAATCCGATGAGCTCGAGTGATGGCGGCCGCTTCACGAAAGATAGTGCGATAAAATTTGATACACGTAAAGACAAGTGATTTTACGACGACAGACCAGTGTAGGAAGATGAAGCCGAGATTTTTTGCAGTAGAAATTCATGTGTGATAAAAATATTAAGAACAAATGCAACTAGCAGAATAATCCTGAACCAATTTTAGCGATCTGAGCAGCTTATCATAGAGAAGATCATTCGCGGTACATGGGAACTAAAGTTTAAAACGTATAACTGTTAAGCAAGACGTTTTGTAGAACGGCGGCTGAAAAAAAGTTACGAATTTACCCTAAAATTTGATGGTGGTGAGTCTGATGAGACCATATCAAATATTCACCTAAGTGGATACCAAGCTACTTGCAGGAGTAAACTGACATAACATGTGTGTTGTGAATATCATACTTATGGTTGACCGGAGATGTAAAGCAAGAAGAGAAGGTTTAGTAGCAATCAACGAACGTTGAGCACAAATTGAAGTTGGGCTGAATCAATGGGGCATCGCGTTCTAATCTCAAAAAGGCCACGCACGTTGAAAACGCAGCTATTATAATCAATAAAGCAGCATCAATTGAAATGCAGGAGTCACTAACCCCGGCCGATTGTTCAACTAAAATGCGCTCGTCGACACGAATTTTTGGTGCCGATCTTAGAGGCTACACTGCACCGCCACTCACTTCATGACAGTGTAAAACCGTTCTTTTCACTCAGGGCGTTACTTGTTTGAATCAATCGGCGAGTACATTTTTAACCGAAATTTTCTCGCTGATGAATGCGTCATGTGCTGCCGGACAAATGTCAACATACCTAGATTGAACCTGAGACCCAATTTTTACTCATAACAATTATTTTATGATGTCCACGGCGCCCCTTTAAACAACGTGGACTAGGGGCTACACTAATCTTGGACACGTACAAGGTCTTCTTGAAAGATAATAATGTGAGCCGGATTTTTTAATGGGTGGTAGGTAATGCAGTCAGAGTTCTGAAAAGCCTAACTGGCAAAGGAATGCGCACGCACTCACGCACACGCACACACAAACACACATGCACACACACACACACAGGCACGTCCGTTCCTGTGCCAGTTTTAGCGCTCTTCAGAACTTTATGATGAAATACAAACTAGCCACAATAGTATCTCTTCTGACTGTAATACAGTCGCCACCATACAGCCGGAAATTAAGCCTGATATTAGAGGAGAAGCCATTTATGTGGATAAGAATCAGAAGAGGGCCTAGAACGGTACTCTGTAGAACACCAGACTAAACAGGTAAAAGCGATGACGAGTGCGAGTTAACAAAAAAAAAAAAACTCAGAGCGACCAGGAACTCTATGAAATGTTTTTTTTTTTTGAAATCTGCGATTGTGACATTTTAACTATTAGACATGCGTTAGGGACGTTATGAAATGCTTTTTTGAAATCTAGGAATTCGTCATTTGCGCGAACACAAACACAAAATAACGCAAACCACTTGCTCATACCTGAAAAGCCGCTCTCCTGTAGGATAAGTTGTGCGTTGTCATGCATGAAGGAGTATTTAGGGCTGCATCCGGTTCGCAGCCCATAATTAATGGAAGACTCTTCGCTGAACGGCAAACAGGAAAGCATGCTCCAGCCAAATGAATCCCCTGTCCACACTCACCAATGGAGGGAGTAACCACCGTTCCAGGCTGTCCAATTTTGAGCCCTAGCGTTGCAATCTATTATCCGCCCGTTTTACGAAAATGCTCTTTAAACTGTCCGCGTGTGCAACAGAACCGATCCAACTGCGAACGTGCACTGTGTTTACACCTACCGGCTTGATATTTACGATGAGACGAAATGGAAGGAAGAAAAGGCGGCTTGGATGAAGTGAGACGAGTGAGCTCTACCCGTTATACTCGTTGTAAGCGTATACAATGAGGTTATGGCAAAAACACAGCTAATGGCAAACAGCCGTCGGTGGGAAAACACGATGGTAACGGCGACTGAGACGAATAAACTGAGTCGTAAAGGCAAGCAGACAACTCGAACTCACTTTCAAATATGTCCAGGAACGTGTATAGTTTATACGGATGCGCATTTCACAGAAATGTGCGGTAGAAGAGCGACTATTAGCCTGACGCACTCATCTAATCACATATCGTGAATACGTCTCGGACCAGCCTGACTCGCTTGTCATTGAGCTCTGTGCACTCCGCGATGTCATGGAGGCCACGAATAACGTGGTGTCTACAAAAGAAGTCTGTATTTACACAGACTTCTCAGCAGCTATTAAACCACAATAAAGAATGACAAAGATACGGAGTATAATACAGAAGATATATGCTCTCAATAAGAAAATGAAGTAACACATCCAGATACGTACTTCGCCCAAGAAGGTGCTCAGATTGTTTTCAGAGGAAAGCATACGCCCTTACATACCAAGCCCCGTACACTAATACCTCCCGCACCAGCCTCTCCTTTGATCCCTACTCCGGTACTTCCATCTTGTAATCCATTTCACCCCCTCCCTCCTTTCTCATAACTTAATTAGATGCGCCTTATGAGGACAAGAGCTGGGGTGACCGACGGGGTCCTTGACAAGACGGACGCAGGAGACGGCACACATAACCGGAACGCTCCGCTCCGGCCACTGGATGTTCACCCCCTGCCGACGTGTGCAAGGACAAAGGCCTCAAAGACAAGAATATCACAGGAAGTTCCAGTTAAAATTACAAAGGAAGAACGCCCCTCCAAGTTGCTGAGGGCAACAATAGGAGCCTGGAGATGCTCAGGTTTCTTCATTACTATAGCCTCCACGACCATTTGTAGTATATCGGCAGCCACAACGCACCCCATAATGCAAGTGTGCGATATAAAAAGAAAGAGCTCTGAGTATAAGTGCATGAAATACTTGCCTGAAAGGAGAGAAGGGCAAACCCTAGCTATTGCATGCTTAGCAGCTTCAAAGCTGTGCCGAATAGAATGCCTATTTAAAAAGCACAAATAAAAAGGCAAGCTCAAGTCCATCTTTTGGGCATCACTTTTAATTTTGCGGCAACTGTGGATTGTTGTAAGATGCTGTTATTAACATTTGAAAGGCTGTAACCTTCCGATCAGTAGCAAAACATTGCTTTTAAAGTTTGTCCTGTGCTCGCACCGAGCAATTAAGACTTCCATAGAAAACTAATCATGTGCATAATATACGAAAACTACAAGCTTCCCGAGTCCGGTTGTGCGGATGTTATGGTGCACTCTTACGGTTGGCAAGAAAAAAGCGTTCGTAAGCAACTTGCCATTGAAAAAGTGGGCTTGCCAGAATGTCTGTGTATGCCCACGTTTCAAACTCTTCGCTCCTTTTCTGGGAGGCTTGGTTTCTTTCAGCGGCTGTGAAGGATTAGGAAGAACCGGTGATTCACTTCCGCAACCTTCTATCTTGACTAGAAAAACTGTCGTACTTTTTAAACTTTCTATTTCGAAACATCAGTTCCTGTTGCGTTTTTTGACACATTCTGTGCTGCATTGCACATTGCTTTCAGGTTTGGACACATAATTTTCATTTTCTCTGTACCTTGCTCCTTCAAAGTATATAAAACATTAAATTCTCCTAGCTCTATTTCTCAGCAAGCACTTGCGAACGTTGTCCGAATCTGCTGGAGAACATAAAGTCGAACCAGAAGAAAAATACGATCCCGTACCTAGAGAAGAACACCAACATGAAATACTCAGAACTTTTCCGTCTTAATGGGAAGGAGAAGAAAATAAATTTGTCATAGCGAGAGCGCGATTCGAAACGACGGTGGTGAAAGCAGATAAGCTTCCCTTCCCGCTGCATTAGACTGATCGACTATTACCACTTTTTTATAATTGCTTGCGTTAAGTTAAAAGCGCAGAAACCAAAGCAATAAAGAAAAAACTGCATCCAGTATAAAAGGGCCGAGAAATAAAGCCAAGAGCAAAGAAAGACAGTCTGGGTATAAGTTCAGAGCAGGAGCAAATGATTTCTTAAGTGCGTGAGTTGTTCGACGCAATGTATCCACTCTGGCTTGGCGATCACCGCAGCCTCCTGCGACGTGTGTTTCACTTGCAGCCTGTAGCGCTGTGCTTTGAATGTCGCCGTATTCAACATTTTTCAATCGTTCGTTCTGCGCCGCGTATGTTTGTGAAGGCCGATATGAGAGAAACTAGGTTGTGATAAAAAAAATCAGTGTACACCTCAAACACGCTGTAAGTAATTGGATGACGAAATGAGTGAAAGGAGAAAAAGAAGTGAACGTTCCAGCGTTCTGTGTAGCACGTGCTGGCACCGCTCTCCTTCAGCACGTGGTGAGCACTTTTCACTCGTGTCGCCGCGCACAAAAAGCGGCGAAAGAAGCTGAGCGCGTTGTCTCTCGTTAATAAAAGCAAAGGGGAAGCTGACAAAGAGTCTTCCAGTGTCGAGAGCCGTCCTAGAATACGCTGCGCATTTCCTGCAGTGAATTTTATGCTTATATATATGCTCCCTACGAAGATATAGACTTAATTTTTCTCTCAAAGAGTGATCAAGCGATGCGATGCGACAAGTCTGCGTAAGCAGTATCGGTTGTGTACACCGATTTGGCATTGAACGCCTTTCAATGGCGTCTTATAATTTGATTTCCTCGTTGTTGTTTTGTTCCAGTGCAGCGTTCACTTCTGAAGGGTGCAGGTGGGTGGCGTGAGAGGGTGGAGGCGCGGTGGAGACTCGTAGGTGGGAGATTCATTTTTATGGTGTGTGTCTAAAGGTGCTCCCACTCACCCACTTATCCACCCTACTTATTTAACTCACACCCCCTACACACGCACGAACACAAGAACGCACACACGTCCAAACACATCCACGCATGCCCAGACACACACACACACACACACACACACACACACACACACACACACACACACACACACACACACACACACACACACACACACACACACACACACACACACACACACACACACACACACACACACACACACACACACACACACACACACACACACACACACACACACACACACACACACACACACACACACACACACACACACAACAATGCTTTTAAGAGCGTTAGCTCTTACTCATCACGTTTCGAGATTTCGTGGGGTCTCCTACTACCCTGAGATCAAAGCGTCATCTTTGGCTACAACTAGAAAACAGCGCATTTCGCATTGAGACTTGAAGCACCATCTACAATAGCATTTTTGAAACAACCACCTGCCTCGTGCCAATGATGACGTCACGGTCGAATATGGTGGATAGAGGAGGAACTATGTGAGTATGACGCCAAGGGACGAAATGGCGGTATAGTTTCGGTTTCTCGAATCCAAGATGGATGTCATTAAAATTGTTTGTGCCTCTCATTCCCCTCCCCCCCCCCACCCAAGCAGGAGCAGGAGCGGTTTTGCACCGTCCACTTTAGATGGGAAGGCGGATGGAGATCGCGTTGTCTGTTGGTGTCAGTGACATGCGCAGGAAAACTAATCTCACACTCGACGTCAGCTGCTCAACGTAAGGTTGCGACCGTGAGCTTAAACGTATGCGAAGCCGTTGAAGTCAGAGCTCCTGCGATAGGTGCAGATCATATAATTTGGGGCAGCTGCGGCACTCTCACTCAGCTATAGGTACATAACGGAAGCCAACAGTCACTGAAACCGAGGAGCATAGGGCAGTTTTTTTTTAATTTGTGATTTTCATCATTGGGAGATTAACAGGGAATTATTTTAAATATTGTAACTAATAAGAAAGCAGAACAAAAAATAACCACATGCCGCTGGTGGTTTACGAACCCACGGCCTCCAAATTTTGCGTCTGGTGCTCTACCAACGAGCTTTGGCGACGACTGTCTGATCTTCTGGTTTCGGGAGTATTATACGTGTAGTGTAACCGAACTTGACAGTGTTCACCGGCTTCACCCTCCTTCATAGCTGTCCATAGCAAGATTCAGAGATCGTGGGTTCGGATCCCACCGTCGTCATGTGGTTGTGTTCTCTTCTGCTTTCTAATGAATTATATTTAAAATAATTACCCTGTTAATCTCCCTATGATGAAAACAACAAGTTGAAATAAAAAACTTCCCTATCCTCTGCGGTTTCACTGACTGTTGGCTTCCGTGAAGAATGTCATAACGAGCCCTTCTTTTCTCTTCCCTTGTCTGCTTATCACCTATAGGTAGCGTTAAAAACTACATTTACGCCGGCACCTCTTTCCATGTGACCTGCGAGCCCAGATATTGGGGTTGTATTGGAGTTGGTGGCTCTACATAAGGTCGAGAACGTCGCGGTACGCGTGATCAACTACAGCGATTGTGCCGCCAAGCCGATTGCTGCTCCGCCATTGGCGAATAGTTGAGATGAAAAGTAACTTGTTGGGCTAGTTAGCGCATGCTTGACAGCAAAGAAAAAAAACAGGTGAAACAAACATGCACGGTAGGAGCGACAAACATTGATGACGCCAATTGTGTCGCTTGTTTCGTGAACATGTTTTTTCGTTATCCTATTTATCGCAGCAAATTGTGCCCGTCTCGTCGACACAAGCATGCCATCGTAAGCTTGATGAAATAACAGCGTCAAGTCTCCCCCATGCACGCGCTCGCGAAGCCGCGTTGAAGTTGATGATGAAAATCACTTCATAATTAAATCCCTTTGAATGTTTTCCTTTGCACCAGGTTTGTCTTCGATTATTTTATGATGACAGCTAGAGCGAGAGAGTTTGAAATTTTTGCTGACGATAAAGGGTGGCGAAAAGCATATACCACTTTATAGATATTACCAGCCCACGAAGAGAAAAGCACTCCCGCTGTCTACAGGGTGCACTCCCCTCCTTTTATATAAAAAATAACCCAAAGCCGAAACTCTCGAAGTTTGCAAATGCTGAAAAATACGCGGCGCGTGGCCTTTTGCTGCGGGTTTTCGCTGTCAAGGCTTTCACTGTTCAGTCCTTTTTCTTGTGCTCCCTGCGAAACCGTGTTTTCGAAAACCAGGCTTGGCGGCTGCCCCACAAATTGCCACTTCATTGCTCCAAAATCCAGAGTGGAAGACGCTTTTACCAGACCACCCTGGATTCAACAAAAAGATCAACCAAGTTTGCTCTACGCTGCTGCAGCTCGAAACGCGAAAGATACAAGACGCACGAAAATAAAAAAAATTGGCAGCCGAACACTCAGCGACTCCGCAGCAAGGAAACACTCTTGCAAATCACTTTTGATGATAAGCCATTGAGAAAAATTTTCCTTTATCTCGGCGTGTGAGAATCCCAGCTGATATTCTGACGCAGCACTTACTTTGTTCCGCCCTTGCCTCATATACAAGATAAAAGGGAATTTATCGTTATTTTTGCTGACGCGGTATTTCTTCTAAAAAAATTGCAACGCACCTCATTTTCGTATAATAAAGCTTGAGCTAGCATTAGTGTTTAAGACAATTTTAGGCATGAAAACCGGTAAGCTTCATGCTACGCTAGCGTGCTGCTTTACGCGGTCTAACGTCCGGCCCAGTTAGGACATAATCACATATGCGTAGCGTATGGATCCTACGTCAAAGGTTTTGATAGCGGGGGAGTTTGCTTCTAAGCCATGTACTATGGCTCCTGTAGCATTCGCATAAGTCCTACCTGTTGAAGGGGGCATGGCCACAGATCTGCTTGCCTGCAGGATATTTGGAGTACTAGAGTTACATTACGGCCCACACTGTGGGACCCAGAAGCAAACCCTCTGGGCTCTATACTTTTGACAAATCTGTAGATTTGTTTTCTTGTTCTATGGTGGCTTAAGAGCAGTACTCCCAACTTAAAAGAGCAGGAAGTGCCCGAGAAAATCTTAAATATCGCTTACTGGAAAGCTTTATGTACAGATATCTGTATAATCACACTACAATAGCAACACAGAGAGGGCGAAATCCTCTTTACGCCTATCCCAGTTGATCCTGCCTTACGTCCGAAGGCAGAGTAATGATTCGACTGACTTAAATATGTAACTTTAAGTTGCAATGTATTGAAAATGGGTTATAGTGTAAGTGTCTGCGTGTCTCTGCATACTGTGGTAGCTTAATTGGCGGCAAAAACAGAAGACCATACCCGCACTTAACGAAGCTTACGTCGGATGAAATTCGATTGCAGTTGGAGTGAAAGGGGAAGGGGGTGCCTAGAAAAAGCAGTGAAGCGAGCGAGCCTCAGGACTGGTAAACCAACATTAAGGTACACACGATGCTCGGGAGTGTCTTGAAGGAGTCCTGCATCGTCACTTGTTCATAGGAAATGCCGTATGTGCCATACATGGCACCTTATTAGCCTGTTGTCGTCCTGTACTGCTGCGGCTACTGTCACTAGGTTTTTATTAATTTTGTCACCAAATTTTTCCGCTATATTTACCTCGAACGGAGTAATAAAACGCGTGTAAGCAGACAGCGAGTTTCATGGAACGCCGCATTCCACCACTTCCAACGCCACGCTAAGGCTTTTGTATTGCAGTCTCTCAATATCTGGTAGGGCTACCACTGGTAACCATTTTTAGCCGCAAAATTTTATTTATTCAGCCATTTTTTCTCGATTCAGGTTTATTCTTCAACCTCTCGAAATTTTCGTGTCTTCAGGATCAGATTTGTCGCTCTAGACTATGAGACTTGATCCCCTTTTCCGGTGAGTAAGCGCTGGTGGTCTTGGTTTGAAACATTCCTGTGTAGAATAGATCGCATTAAGGTCGAGCTCTTTCCGAGGCACTTTTAAATTCATTGTGCGGGCGTTTTTGGAGAACAATTTATTTTACACTACTGGCCCCGTCGTTGACGTATTCTTGTGACTTTTCATGATACTCTTTTCTTCATGGAGGCTAATGTGCGACATGTATAGCGCTGGTAGCCGTTTATTCTCCTGTTCAGTCTTTGTTATCAGTGTCGGGGAAGCGGCCATACACAAAACTCATTTCCATGCTAATCCCTTCACCAGTTTACCGCTCAAGATGTCTAAAATGGCTTTCTGGTCATATACGAGCAGTAATTTCACTTTCGCGGCGGCGCGAGGTAACACGACAAGGATAAGAAACGTCTTGTCGTCCATCCTTTTACATCGCGCTACAAAAAAATTATTTAAAATGACTAGATCGAGAACTTGTTTTAATCTAATTTCTTCTTTAGGCTGCACGTGCTAACCTTGCTGCGCTTTAATAAAATGGTATCGTTTAGATAGCAGCACCTGTAAACTACATGCTTAATAACGTTCCTGAAAAAGATTAAGTACAGAGTTTTCGGTTCTAAACCTGATCCTGCTCTTGTATTTTCTACGGTAGGCTTTCGAGACGCATATGAATTTTATTTCAATTCTCCAGCAGTGCGATACCTTACTCCGCGTCTCCTGGTTCGTGCACCTCCCCCGATTTGTGCACTTTGATAACAATCCGCCTTAGCCGAACGATTGTTTACGTTGGAGTTATTTGTGGCCAAAGTGTCTGCACATCAGATAGTCCTTTCTTTCGATCACTTGTACAGACTTGTCCCTCTTTTTTTCCTCTAGTCCTCCGACTTATCGTGCTGTCTGACCGGTTTTATGTCGCTTTCTGATTGTTTTGCATAAATTTCCTTTACTTGAACACTTTTTCATTATATGGAATACCATGCTGGAAAGGAAAATTACTTGCCGCCCGAAGCGATTGCCACTCGTTCAGTTACAGAGTGAGAATCAGACCTCTAAGCTGAAGCACATATTTAAAGCAATTGGAGCCATACGTTATTCCCAGATGACCGAATATTAATTTTCTGCGCTGCCTCACGTCATGGAGTGCGCTGAAGGCATGAAAAACATTTCTTCAGGCACTACCAGTTTCTTTGGTGCGAAATCGTTGGGCTATTTCATGGTTTTTCTACCCATTGCTTTTGATCATTTCTTTTTAAGCCAGGAAACCACACAGTTGAGATGTACTTCCAGCGTTACAGATTGAACCAAAAAAAGGTACGGCAAAAATTCAAATCTGCTTTCAGTCGCTTCTCGTTGAGGGAGGATAAAGAATCATTAGCGCGTCCGTTTCCTTACAAAGTTTCCTCTTCTTGCGTGCCAATATGCATGCTGATTTTATCGTAGTGATGAAAAGAATATTTCTGATATTTTCTGTGTGCTTTATAGTTTGTTTAAACGGGCGATGTTGAAACAAAAACATTCTCAAGGAGCTTAAACCCTCGACGGCTGGCAGTCCTCAGTATCTAGTAGTTTGTTATTGCTTCTGCAATGAAAATTTTGTAGTCGTAACGAGAACGCATTCTATGAAGAAACCTAATGTTCGTCTTTCCGTGATTCAAACTTCGAGCCAAAAAGAAAGATTCTCAGCCTCGGGCGTGGTTTCCGTACCAGGCAGCTCTTAATGAGCTTCGGTACAAGGCTTCCTGAGCGGAAGTAACTTTGACAAAGACACATTGAGAAGCACGTCCACACATATGTGGGCACTAGTATAAAATTGCACAGAGTTTTGTTGGAAGAATCCTTGGTAGCTACAACA
Source organism: Amblyomma americanum (assembly GCA_030143305.2). NCBI lineage: Eukaryota > Metazoa > Arthropoda > Arachnida > Ixodida > Ixodidae > Amblyomma > Amblyomma americanum. The sequence goes on from JARKHS020004615.1 coordinate 83,262, forward strand.
ACCAGAGGGCGCACCAGACGATGCGCTTGCGCTTGCGACATTGTGCAGAGCGGCTGGTTGCGCTGATAAAAGGATCTCAAATTTAAGTAATTTTATTGTAATCAAGAGCTGCATACTCACCTGCATATTAATCCTCAGTTATCTTCCCTTTTTTTTTACTTCCGAAGCTTTTCTGTCTGAATGTACATATCTGGCTTTCATTTCGTATCTGTTATTTATTTACATTTATTTATGTATTCTACATAAGCTGCCGCATAGTTTCCGTGAATTGCCGCACTGTCTGAGGTGGTGGGTTACAGAAATAGTCAAGAACAGGAACACAAATAACATCATTTTACAGTGATTTTTGTTGTTAGCACCGAGTACTAGCAAATAAGATTACTGATATAGAATAGTTAGTGATGCATTACTGATACAGAATAGTTAAGATTACTGATATAGAATAGTTAGTAATTTAAAAACTCCAGTTAGTTCAGGTCTAAAAGTCGCAAGATCACGGGTGTTCACAATGTGTTCTGGGAGGCCATTCCAATGGTTGATAGCCTGCAGTAAAGTGGAATTAATTAAGAGCAACAGTTAGAATAACAATAAATCTGAAGCTGAGGCGGTTATTCAAATGACATGTGGTGCTGGAAGGTTAAATGAACTGAAGATTGAGTGAAAGTTAAAGGACTGACACTACATGTTATCTTCTAACATAGACAGATTATGGCAATTAACGTCCGTGATTGCAGTGTAGAAAGATAGATCCGTGTATTAATGTTACTACACTCTAATGACGGTTGTAGCTCCTAGCGATGAAATGTGCAGCATGATTTTATCCGATTCAAGGTAGCTGACTGATGAACCTGATGTCGGAACGGAGTGAGACATGTACTCGAGTTGCAAATGAACAGATGTTCGATAGGCGAGCATATGTGTAGTGGCATGTATCTCCTAAAATTCGTGCATATTACTACTAGTAAAGCTTCTAAAAACCTAGCTTGTAACATTCAGTGAAACCAGTAATTCCGAGACGTCTTGTTGTGTTGCCCTGTCACTGTCTATTTAAATCGAAGGAATGCAAGAGTAAACGACTACAAATAACGAAAATTGAATTCAGAATGAGAAACGTCTGAGTGGAAAGTATCTGTTATTAAGTGTAACTAAAGACAGTGCAGCAAGTTTTACGCAGGCGTCTTCAAGAGACGGATTTTAGTCGTTTTTATTACGAGAGTGCTACAGTGGAATGCAATTTATAATTTATACAATAACGCAGCGCAAATACAAAGACGGAAAAATAAGGAAACACCACTGAGCGCTGTGGTGCCTCCTTACTCGTCCGTGTTTGCCTTCGCGCTGTGTTATTGTAAGCATGATTTACCAACTCGCCCAGCAAGTGGCGATAATGTATGATACTGCAAGAAGAAAGATTTCTTTGCTCCTTACTAAAGAGGAATAATTGCGAATAGTTCGCAGGTAAGTCTGATTGCTTTTTGAATTTGCTTTCGAGAAGGCTCATTACAAATAAATAAAATCAAATGCACGAAAGAAAAGAAACTCATTAATGTAAATTTACGAAAGTGACCTCATTTATGCGTTGATAAAAAGCCATGATCCATGCCAAGGAAAGCCTTTCCCAAATAGGAACACTAAAGTTATATTATACTGTGTGAATATCAAATCGTTTACGGCTATAAGAAGGTTCTTTTCTCGATGCCAGGGTATACTTGGTTAGATATGACAAGGTGGAGTGTTTAGTGACAGCGGAATCAGATTTCCACAGCACAAGAAAAAGAGAGTTACAAAAAAATAACAAAGCCCTCTTAATTCTCATTCCGGACTAGGATCAGGAAATAAATTTTTTCTTTGTCTCTGTCCTTTTTAAAAACAATGTTGAAATCAATGCGCCATTTGACTGAGTCCACTTAAAGCTTACTTTTGCGAAGACAGAGCTGGAGCTAAGGGCAAGAAGGGTCCGACATCTTACCACAAACTTTATCGAATGCTTTAATTCCTGATTGTTATGCGTCCCCGTTAAGAAGGAAGGAAAAAGCAGGAGCAAGACAGCATGCCTCGTGGTTCGAAAAGTGTGGTTCACAGTGTTTGAGCGCGGTGACAGATGTTGGCGGCGCTGAGAAAGACGTTCGCATTTTCATCACGTACGTACATGTGCCATTTGCCGTCGTTCGTATACGAGCTTACCGCCTGAGCAGCAGCGTTCCTTTAAACCTGCATAAAAATTGCTCACTTCTGTACGGGCCCTCCAGCATCAATCATTCCGCACTGCGAGAGAAGTTCAAGATTAAAAAAAAAACACGTTTTAGGGGCAACGAATAAAACAGGTTACTTTGAGCCTACGACACTTGTGTACCCACCACTGGGTTCCGGCTAACATTATTTTGTTTCTACCCCTCTCAAAAAAGTTGCCCCTGTTATCCCGCGCTCATGTCGTGAAAGGCTTCAACGTCACTTCCGCAACAGGGACGTTACTGCAGGAGAGATTTTAGATTGCAACATTCCGCTTCAGTTGGCACCGCTTGAGAGGGCTCACGTCCGAGACCAAAGAAGCGAGCTTGTTTCGCAAGAAACAAGCCGGCTCTCCGGGGAGTACAATGGGTGAACAAACAAGCCTAAAAAGTTTGAAAGAGCCTAAGTAGCCTGTGCCGGTGGCGTTATATTACGAAAAGCACGCATTCACAAAGCTTTAAGGCATGCTTGGGCCCGTTTGGTAATTCGTCCGCATTTTTTCATCGCTAGTAATCTTGGACCTGTGCAAACAGATTGCCCCGTCATAGAGAGCGCTTCCTAAACGGAAGTTTAATATGTTTATTCATTTTGAATTCCTACACCGCAAGCTGTTGGGTGCGTCGGCGATGTTTAAAAAAGAGATTGATTAGGGTCTCAATTGATTTCTTTAAAGGGCCGTATTGCCGGATTGCGCTATATATTTGGGGTGGAAATGCAGCCATATTGGTGCCTTTTTCGTAGAGAATGTTTACTTTATTCAATTAATTTATTTTAGGGTTCGCACTCAGTAACAAGCGAGTAACATAGATCTTTCTCTGTCGGAAATTCTGCACCACTACTAGTGATATGTAGCGTTTGAGGGCATTATGCTTCAGCTGTTTTTTTTTTGTCTAAGTGTTGAGATAACTTTTTTTTACTACATGCACAATGATGGATCATGTCTGCAAAGAAGAATGGCTCAGCATATACTCGCAGTCTTTCAGTTATGGCCTGATTGTTTAACTGTCTTCTGTAACAAGTATCTAAACTAAATGGTATCTATCTGATTTCGTTTCATCAGGAAGTAATGTTTCAGTTGAGTAACATTTGCCTATGAACAGTGTAACAGCTGTAAAATCTTGTACAATTGTAATCTGTGAAGAATGTTACAAGTGCTATATATTAACTTTCGTGCGCACTTAAAATAACTTTTTCGAAATGCATTTCTCAGTTTTATGTTTGATTTTCCATTCTATTCAAAAGTACACAGCATTGATTGCAGGTAATTGCGCGTAAGCAAGAACGAAACCTTTCTTTGCTTTATTGTGCACTAAGAACGGGATGAAGAAATACTATAAAAAAGAAAATCGTATGAGAGGCCATTGCAGAAAACATTCGCTGAGAAGAAATTTCCGAGAAAACAGTACTGCAGTAGAAGAAACTGCAGTGGGGCACACTTCCAACCGCAAACAACAGGTCCCACGGGGAGCGGGCTGACCGGAGGGGTGATTAAGTCTGGGCAGCTGCGCATCGCGCGACGGCTTTGTTCCAGCAAAAAAATATAAATAAACAATAGGAATCGTACGAAAATAAATGCAGCGTCTACTGTGGGATGCAGCGGGGTGAAGTTTTAGCCTGGTGGTCAGCTGGGACACTCACAAAGTCCTACGTTCACCGTCCCGAGAGGAAATCGTTATCCGCCTCTCCAGGAAAGCTATCGGACCAGAAGCTCACTAATTCCCGGGTCGACTGAAACTCGCAGCCCTAGCCTCGCTTACCGGTCTGTGTGGAAATCATGTGGAATCAATTCTTGTTGCCGGACAGCAGCAAATAAAAACTGGTCGGACGTTTACTTGCAGCCACTGTCGAAATCGATGAGAGGAATTCGTTTTTTTTTTCGTTCTCGGCTTACTCTTGGCCTGGTCACTTCAAAGCCACAAAGAAAAATTGAATGGCCAGCCACAATGCCGAGAAAGGCGGCACTTGCACGGCGGTTTTATTTGGGCTACTACGACAAGCGAACTGAAGTTGCGCAAGCTGAGAAGCTGAAATAGTTCCAAGCATGCACGTCTATTGAAACTATCGGCTGTGCTCAAACTGTGAGCTTCATATTTCTAGCTTTACGTTTGCAAAGTGCGAACAGAAACAGACAACAAAGAAAAAGAATGTAAACAAACTGGCAAAACCTTGTTATTATTACATGCCTAACAGCTACTGCATAAACCGTTTTACTGAAATAAGAAAACAACGCAAATCACTTCTTTATTACGTAAATAATTCTTATTTCCTTGTGTGGTGCTCGTGTTTATGGTGAACTTTTTTCGATTTATAGAACGTTAAGTTTACCAATGCAAAAGAGCAATACAGTTCACCCTAAAACACTAGCGCATTGAATAAGAGCGATGAGAGCTTACATCTTTTCCATCTCAATCTTTAAAAGTCATCGCATAGAGTTACTAAATACCGATGCGTCCAGTCAGTTGCTTCATCGTGAACAAGGGAACGACCACTCCCGATGCGTAGATTGTTTAATGCGAGAGTATTACTTGGCTGGTTGCGTGACACCCCCCCCCCCCCTTCCGTTTCTAGAAAAGCCGTGGCAGAAACGGATGGCAGAAATGCGGCCCACCAGTGTCGTCATCACCACTCCATATAGGCCCTCACAAGGCAGGGTTAGATCTAGAACGGCAAGCCGACTTTCGCGGTGAATGAAAAAAGGTCTGTTGGTGCACCTCCTCCTCCCTGCGCTGCTATACAATACCATCTCATGCTGGATAACAAAGCAGACTGCCGTCAAAATAGGGGCGGGTGGATCCTTCCCTCCCGAGCACTGGGCGAGAGGACTTGATAGGGTACATGTGCACAGTGGCATGTCGGCTCACCGAGATCCGCTAGGAAATGCGATGCCCACTGTCGTATTCATGTAAACGCAGCTTACGGAGTATTCATGATTCGAAGTTGAATCGCTCGCGTCTACATCACCAGGCGAGATCGCAAAGCGTGGCCGGAGATGGCAGTTCACTGCCAAAACTGCCCAGAAAGTATGGGGCCATCGCAACGCAGCGAAATGTACGAAGTGATATGTTGCAGCGAAATAACGTTCATCCTCCCCCAGCTCTCCGACAACTTAGCAAAACGCTCAGCGACATGTATAAACGCTCTCTTATTTACAATTCATAAGAATTGCTTAAGTACCCCCCCCCCCCCCATTTGCTTATTCCTGAACGTAATTAGCTTCCTGCATTCAAACCATCTACAACAACCTACACAGGCTTTTTTTTTACTTGGACAGGAAAGCAGATATTGGTGCCTGACATCACGACGGCTACGCCTTTTCGCATACGGGAGTAAGCAACATTTCAAATGAGGCATAATACTCAAAAACATACAGCCAGAACGTACAATGCACATGCGAGAATTCTAACATGAAATTGAAAAGAAAGAGAGAAATGATAAGTCATAATCGCAGTATATGATAAACGAATCAGAAATACAAACACAATAAACAAGAAGTAAGCATGTGAGCATGCAACAACAATATCCTAACATCTCAGACACTTGCTTGTAATACATATATTTGTTTGCCAGGCAACCAATCAGCATGGAACATGTAAGCGAACATTGGATAACACAAATGCAGTCGGTCAGACAGGCAGGTAATCTAACCTCGAGTAAATAAAGCAATATCTTAATCCCATGGTTGCCGCTATCCTCGACAAAAAATTTCAGCTCCACAATTGCCCGTTTTCGTGGCGCACCTGTCGACGATGGGCCTAATTGCTTTTGAAGGCTGAAGGGCGTTTTATCAAGGCGGCCAAGTTCCTCTTCAGCCGCGTCTTGAAGTTCTCATATTCTGGGCTATCTAGTAAGAGATGAGCTACGTGGCCAGAACAACATCCTGGGTCGTCAGTACGCCCACATCTATTCAGAAAGTGCTTTTTGGGCAGACTGTTGCTCATCGAAAGCGATGAATGAGAGTTTACAGTCTTCCCTTCAGTGAAAGTGAAATTGTAAACCATGACGGTAGATCGGTGCGAAAAAGCCCAGAACTTTTATTCTTTGCCTCTAACTGCGTCTCATGTCAAAATTTTCAAAACTTGGAAAATTGTAAGATACCTTTATAAAATATTGAAGTTAATTGATCCATTTTTATGTTAAATAGCAAAATCTTTCCTTTAAAGTGTTTCCATCGATCGCATCGAACAGTTAAGACTGCCATAGAAAACCAATGTGGAACGCTTTTGACGATAACAAAAACGTTAATAGAAACAAAATTCAAGACTTCCGTTGGGTGATCTGCGGATATATTGATTATTATTGTGAAATGTTACATTATATGAAAAAATTGCGTTTATCAAAGCTTTCCCGCTCAAAAATGTTTTTGTCCAGAATTGTTGGTTATGTTTCGCTAATACCAACTCACATGGCCCTTAAAAGACTGCTCATATCATCTTGAAGAATGGAAGGTTAGAAGTAGTAGTACTGGTATTAGCTTGCCTGCGCGCTACTTATACTTCGGTGTTCCTAGAATAAACTCAATGACCTGGGTATCCGTTGGAAGATTAGGACCTACTGTCCTTCTGCGGCTTTGGAGAATTCTGCAAGTTTTTCGCGCACCAACCCAGTATTCCACGGTGATGAACTTGTGCTGTCCAAGGATTCTAATTCGGCCTTTGAGCCGCCGAAGATTACCTACATACGTGCATCTCGCACTGAAGCTATGAGCTGTACTGCCATACAGATAGCGTTAATTTCCGCCTTTCCTGATGGCGTTGCTTAAGTCAGTTTAAATGCTCGTCGTTTATTCAGTTTTGCAATTAGAAGCGCAGATGTAGGTGAATTCTGAAATCTTGAGCCATCAGTACATACATAAATTTGATCAGGATCTGCATATATATTTTATACGCACACGCACACGCATACGCACACGCACACACACGCATACGCATACGCACACACACACATACACGCACTACGCGCACGCACACCCACGCACACGCCACGCACACGCACGCACACACACGCACACACTACGCGCACGCACATGCACACCCACACGCACGCACACTACACACACACACGCACACCCTCACACACACATACACACACACACCACGCACACGCACACACACACGCGCGCACACGCACTACGCACACGCACACACACGCCACCCACGCACACACACACAGCACCGCACGCACGCACACGCACACAGAGACTTTTCGGGGAAAAAGGACTGTACTGATAATGGAGTAAAAGGGGGAATTCGTAGCTCGGCATCTGGCGTACCTGAATCTCGCTCAGCTGCTTCCTGTTCATAATGGGCCCATTGTCATCATGACCAGAGACACAAAATGCAAAAATCTCGCAGATGACCTCAGGACATGATCGAGCAGGTGAACTTCCTATTGTTATTACTTCTACACATTAGTTTAGTAACTCAAAATGGTTATGGAACGATAGATATCGATTGGGAGTAGGGAAACGTTTCCAGCTGTATGCCTGTAAAAGATGCACCACGGCATAAAGGGCATGCTTGAGGTGAAGCCTCATTAACCCTTCCTACAGATTCTTATTTTGGACGGTGATGGACTTCACAAGACAATGTAATTTAACCATCCAAATTGGGTCACAGAAAGAAACGTTGAGGCGAGGCTTCTTTATTAGTTAATCATCCATCTTCCCAACAACGCTGTTCTCTTTTATAGTCTTAATTAATTTTTATGACTCATAGCGCGCTTCATTTCCCCTTTATGTGATCACAACTGCTTCATCACTGACACTGTTTTTCTTGCTTTCATGTATCCCTTTTTAACGCAGTAGCGTTAAGTCCCCCGTTCTGCAGAGAATCATGCGCCATCGTGGCCGTTGTGAGCAAAAAATATGCGGAGAAGCATCTTAGGTGAGATAACTAGGTCACGTGGTCTTAAGTCTTCATCACAGCCTGCCCACTTAATTGTGAGAAACCTGGGGCGCACAAGCGCCACCGGTGGCAGCACCGGCAATCGCAAGTAGTGACACATCGCTGAACAGCTGCATTACTGCTCCATGGATGACATGAAGACGACCGGAGATCTATGAATGTCGAGAATGTCTGATTACTCATGTATGGGCGTTAACCCATTAACGCTATCACGTCATACCTTTAAGGCGGAGGTTAAGTGTCCCCTCCCATTTTTTTGACGGGAGTGCTTTTTTTTCATTTCCGCTTGGGAAGAAGAGTCTAATTGGAGATTACGATAAGCAGCTTGTCTATATTAGGTTGAACTCGGAAACCCCAAGCTAAACGGACATATTCTATGCTTTTAGAGATGACAGCCGGTGTATGGAGTGACCCATACATTTCGAAAACCGACCATTTGTGCACTATGTCTCTACGCAGCGTGACGTTAGTTGGCATCGAGAGAACGCCATATGAATTGCTGTGAACGGTGCGGGGATCACAGCTCTTGTGTGTTAAGATCTGGACGAAGTGGCAAGCTCTTCGAAAAGAGAACAGCAAGCTGGAGTCCCTTTGGTCTCTCCACAGCAAAGCAACCCACGAGGAAGGGATTCGGAAAGTTGAAGGAATATGAAAGGCTGACTTAAGCTTCTTTAAACTTCGACGTTGGAAGCCCAACGTTATAAAATGTATTGAGAAATAGCCGAAAGAAAAAAAAACGCAAATAAAAACCTTCCAGTTTGTACACTAACCATTAAAAGTTTAAGCTAATGAAATACAGATGCATAAAGAAATAGAAAACTATTAAAAGAGAAGAAAAAGCAAACGCAACTATTGCAGAGAAGCAGGTCCTGAGAAAGCAGATCTTTCATCGCCAGTCATTCTTTTGGTGAAGTTTCGGCAATGTTCCTCCTTTCTTGCTTCTCTGTTCTTCTACACGCGCTATCTTTTTTTATATATATAAAGGCTAAATACATTGGATGGGTGTTCCCCAGCTTTTCTATCTTCTTGTATGTTACTTTTTCGCAGTCTGTTTTGAGACGATGTCCTGAAACACCTAACTAAACATGAAATTATAATGGTGTCGTCCACTTGCCGTAGATATCTTTATGTTATTAGTTTATGTGAGGTTATATTACCAAGATATGAAAACGAAATGGGAGGCAGGCATATTGTGCATTTTATCGAGGGCTTCACAAATTGTGGTATGAGCGTACGAAGCTTTCGATGGTCGGTATCGCTTGCCCGTTTTAACGGGTGACAGCGCGAAGAAAATTGAGCTTTTATAGCATTTAAATGTCGTGTAGTTAGCGGCATCTTATTGACTGTTGCATAAAAAAAGTGAAGACTCGCCAGGAGCATGCGTAGTTAAAAAAAGATCTTACATAGCTTCACATCATTTCTTTCTGTTTTAGATCGTAAGCGCACTCTCATGGCAAAATGCATGTTTTCTGAAAGGTGGTTAAGAAAACGTGGTTTAGGTGAAGGAAAGGATACTTTGAGGCACAGTGTCTAGATTCTAATTCCCAACAGCTGAGCAGAAAGCTTTTAACACTTTAGTTAACCGTATCGCCGTGCGTACCTTTTAGTTGCCTCTTAGGCGACCGCCACGCCGACTGAACTGCGATAATTATGGTCTGGTCAGGGTCGGGCGGGAACGTGATTTGTACCGCGCTCTAACGCAGCCACTTCTTCGGATATCTGCGCTGGTCACGTTTGTCGTCGCACATAAAAAGGAGTGAAAGCAGAAGATAGCGCTGTCGCTCGTAATGAAAATATAAGTAAAGAAAGTGGCTGAAATGACGGCCGCTACAAAAGTCGAGTGAAGCTACCACCATCTAAAAGCTGCGCTAGACTACGCTAAAGCATTTCTTCAATGTAGTTCATAATTTCATCTGCTGCCGACGACGAGATACACGATCAGTTTAACTCAATAGCGTTAAGAAACTGGTGTCGCCTGTCAGCGTTGTCGGCGTCATTGACTGTGAGCTAAAATATGCGAAAAATTCCCAGAGAAGCAACCTTGGAGGCAGGTAGGCCGCTTTGGTGACGTAACCTTGTGGCGTCATCACTACCTGCCCATCGCATTGTGAGCAAGCTGCCTACCGTGACATGAGGCAGTTAAATTAATTATTGGTCGCCAAAAGTTCGCCAGGAAGAGCAGCCTGGGTCGCACAAACACCACCGATGGCAGTACTTGCCATAGCAGGGCAGTGGCGCGTCACTTCACTGCTGCGCCACTGCTCTAGAAGTGATATGAGGACTCCCATGGATCTGTGAATGTTAGGCAGAGAATGACCAATTCTGCATATATGGACATTAAGCCATTAACGCTGCCTTGTCATACCCTTGAGACAGAGGTTAAGTGTCCCTTCTAATTTTCTTTGTTCGAATAAGGCAACAACACATAAACCTTCTCATTAGGCGGCAGTTAAGCCTGTTTTGCACATAATTTGCTACGTTTATTTGTTGCTTGTGCTGAGTTCATAGAAAACCGTGTCAGTGTAGGACTTCATTTTATAAAACACTTCAAGAAATTGCCAAAATTTCAACTCACGAAGAATGAATTGCCAACCTTTGTTCTCGGCACAAAAAACCAAATGAATATTACATTCAGTAAATCCGCATCCGCGTTTAGAACTTTTCGAAAAAAAGTTACATATTGCCATAAGTTTGGTTAAAAGCTACCAGAGGATCTGGGAAACTAATGCTTTAAAAGTTACGCCGAAATTGGTCAAATTCTGAAAGGCGCTGAAACAGCTAACCAGCAATAATAATACAAGCGGCTTCATGAAGAAAGCTTCATACAGGTTTTTTTTTATTGCTTTACAGAACGATAATGGTTTTAGGAAAAATATTATGCGAAAAATTTTAATGACGGCTACTCTTCTAATATACGGCACACGAATAGCAATAAGAGAAGTCTAAGTAGCTGACAATCAGGTGAAACAAGTTAGCCAAGCTTACCGTGATGAGTTTAAATTTCTGTCAAATAAAATGTCACTTGAGTAAGGTCCGTATTTACAGGTTGGCAAAATTTACCTGCCCGCATAAAAGTTATGAAAGCTGCTTATATTTTATCACGTATTTTTACTCCTTTGTCGATCGAGCGAACCGAGATCCTACCGCACTGCAGCAATACACTGTATTACAATACTTGAAGGAAATAATTTCGTGCTTCGCAGTAATGAGCGTCGCACTTAAAACTCAATCTTTCAGATCAGTTCTGAACATGAAAGCGTCAGGTGGTCCAAGCCGCAGTGCCGCTTAGGCGTGGGAGACTTCCACGTAATAAGCGGCGTGTCATTTCGTGTTACACCTCAGTTACCATATGCATGCTGTCCCAGAAGAAAAACGAACAGTCGGGCTTGAACAACCTTCTCGTGCGTTCATTGACGCTGACAACTCAACGAAGACCGCCTCAGGGCCTTTATTCTGTTTCACAAGAGAGGGCGCATTTTGTTGGTTGTCGTATAGAAAGCACCAGTAAATGGCGGCTAATCTTGGTATGACATTGTACGTCGGCCATTAGCATACTGTCCTTCCACGCCTCATTTAATTCAGCGCCCAGGGGCGATGGGCAGTTTGCGGCGTAGCGCAACTAACTTACAACATAGGCGAGCCCACGTTATTATCAAAAAGCGAATGTGCCTTTGCGACGTGCGAATAGTTCGCGGGTGGAGTTCTTTTCTTCTGCCAGCAAGAAATGACTCGATGAGCAACACAAACCAGAACTGAGAAAATTAGCTCATTTTCTCTGTAAGTGAATTTCCTGCCTTCGCACGCTAACGTCGGTAATAAAAAGCTTTGCGAGACTATGGGCGAAGTAAATGGATTGCATAGTGTTCCTAACTCGAAGTGTTCAGCGTTTATAATAAGTTGAATATAAACTAAAGTTCTGTTATGGCTTCATATATCGGTAATATGTTGTTGAGCTCTTCAATGTACTTAAAGTATTTATTTTCCTGAGGCACCCATTAGCAAGCCATAGAATTTTGAACGATTACGGAAAGCAAAACTTATTTCGAAAAGGAGACATGTGACTATTTGAGAGCGTTGTTGTTTTTGACGGGTTTCAAGAAATATATGATGAGACCGCAAAATTTTTGTTCATAATTTTATTTCGCGAATGTCATATTGTCGTTATTGCGAATGACTGGTGCATCAATTTCGGCCAGCGAATATATTTATGCACAGCAGCGAGACTGACAGATGCGATAATTTCATTTTAGCTGAGCGTAAGGAGATTACAGGAGTGAAAAGCAAAAAAAAATGCGCATAGGATATAGGACAGCTGGAAAGAAGCGATGTTTTATCTTCTTGCTCGATATGCAATTTGAAACAGTTGAAACACGTAAAAAATGAGGCGCAAGAAGATATAAGACCAAATATTTAGGGAACAGCAAAGAACAACTTGGAAATATAACATTTGCAGTAAATACTGCGTTAATAAGCAGAATTGTGTCCTCATTCTTGTGGCCCCATTTACTACTATTTGGCACCTGGATTCACACAGCATTAAAATAAGAAAACTAAATAAGGCGCCTAGAAACAATTTATGAAGGTATTTCAATGCTTCACTACCTTCTCACTTTTTTCCCCCATTGAAAAAGAAGAAAAAAGCTGTCGTGCTTTTCTTCTGAAATGACTGCTGCAGGCGTTTAGAGATAAATCTGCGTACTTTGTAATGATGACCCACTAATTAATTAACGTAGCACCTGAGGTAGAAGCTTCGCATTCTTCAAAGAGCACTCGTGCTCGCTCGTAATAAGCCCCTAATTACAGTAGTTTGAATATGTTTTCTCGGCGTTTTTTTTAACATAGTTATGTGCTCTCGATCATCTCCGCGCTTCCTACAATGTATAAACTAGTACAGAAATATAACATAAAATGAGACCGCCGTTATGGCATAAATGCGAGCGGAATGCAAATCAGATGAAACTGACAGTATGTCGAAGGACTAGGCAAAAAAATTTTGAGCTTTCTCTCTATCGCTCGCAAGAATTAGCAGATAACTTCAAAAGTTTGCTGATTATAACTGGAAATTCTGCACAGGCTTTACACAGAGGTAACGCGAGCACTTTCGCGCAGAAAGCCCTCATTTCATTTCTAAGCAAAATTTATATGAGGTGAAACTTTTGTTTAGCCCCTAGCTCTGTTTTATCTGGATATAGAAACAGATTTAAAGAAAGAAACCCCGAGTATTAAACGAGTTCGGTCTTTGCATATTCACCAGAAATAAAATGCGCTCCAATGAGGAGGCTGGAGAGAAGTAGTATTTAAATAGACGTTGAACGTGAACAAATACGCATAAAATAATGTGCTGTTTGCTCAATAAAATTTCAAGTTGCATTTCAATTTGCACCCACGACCTCCGAATATTCGGAGGTCGTGGGTTCGGATCCCCCCGGCGGCATGGTTGTTTTTTCTGCTGCTTTATAATTTTTAATGAATTTCCTTTAAGTGACAGATTAATCGAAGCATTATTCTGCCATTTTGAGCACTACAAAGTGAAAAAAAAATAAAAACGTTCTCTTATGCGTCTTGGTTTCGGTGACTGTTGGCTTCACACACACACACGCACACGCACGCACGCGCACACGCATACACATTGTATCGGGACGGCGGACCCGTCGAGATAAATCCACAGGAGGGCGCAAGAGGCCAGGATAAACACGACCGGCCGCGGTGATTCTTTATCGCCTCTTTCTCGTGCTCGCTCCCTGCGCTCCCTCTGCACCTCCCCTTCGTCGATCCAGGCCACTCGGACGGCGGTAGGCTGTCTGCCGGACGCTCTATCCTGTTACATTTTTCCACCGGGGGAGGATGGGGGGGGGGGGGGGCACGGTCCAAGAAAGCCCAATGAAAGTCCGAACTCAGTCCATGTCGAATCCGGGTAAGACAGCCGGTGGGCACGGCAGCGTCAAGTGATGCCGTCCCACGGCAATGGCCGTAGACTCCAGTGCAGCGGGCGTCGACGCTTTGCAGTAGCTTCGTAGTGGCGCTGCACTCTGAGAAAGGCATCGAGCACTTCCAGATGAGCCATTCGGCATTCAGGGTTCAGGAGCTCCGGAGCATAGCTTGATTCGCGGTAGGCATCATCACGCGGGGATGACGTTGAGGTGGCGTTTGATACCAAACTGTCCAGGTAGATGGCGGAGCTGCTTGTAGGTGGCTCTGCCACGTACGACAACACCGAGCGTTCCGGCTCGGGTTCAGACGGATCTTCTGAGCAATCGTTGAACTCTGCTCTCCTCCGCGTCGTCACACCCCTGGGCATGTCTTACGCTCTCGTCTCCACCGCATTCGATCGCGCATTCATCCGCATCTCCGGCAAGAGTATCGTGGTATTAAAAACCAGTGATAAAAAACACAGCAGAGGACGAGACGAGACACACGGAAGGCGCTGAACTTACAACTTTCAGCGCCTTCCGTGTGTCTCGTCTCGTCCTCTGTGTTTCTTTAGCGCTGGTTTTAATACGATGGATCACCACCAACTCGCCCAATGCTCAGTTCTTCTAAGAGTATCCAAACTAAGGATACACATTCACCTCATCTTCTCGCCGTGCCCGTGCTGTGCCCTCGTTGTCCTCAACCACTTGTTCCGTCGAAGATACTTCATCATTTACTACCATCACTTAAAGCTAAATCTACTCGTCGTCTTCAACATCGTTCTCTGCCATTGGCTCCTGTGCCTCCTGTTGCGTCTTCATGTTTGGTTCTGGAGGCGCATCGCCGTGCATGGTCTGTTCCTGTGTTCCCCTGGTAAACGGGGTGTCTTCTACATCGGCAGTCCGGATCGACAGACAGCAGTGCACTGGATGGCGGCGATGTCATATCGGTCATTGATTCCGGGTCACCTGGAATGATGCAACGTGGGCCCACAGAGATGTAGTCAGACTGTTCGTCGACGTTAAAGTTTATGAGCTGGGTGAAGGCGTCTGCAGTCGCCGAAGAACGTCCCACACCAGATAGGTTCACTCCGGTGAGCGAGGCGGCAAGCATCACATGGTACGAGACAACCGACCTCACGCTGACCTTCAAGCAGGCTGCAACGACACTATGGGCGTTTGCGGGACAACTGGGCGCGGCAAGGGAACAGTCACAGGCATCCAATTCGCCTCCACCTCCCGGCTGCCGACGCACCCTTCTCTTCCGCTCACGCTCACGCTCGTCGCCACCTGCATCCAGCTTGGTCCTTGCCACTTGCTCATCCGTTGCACTAACCGCTTGCATACTCGGTTGGTCCAGCACTGCCTCATCACCACAGACGCCAAGATCTTGCTCCAGGACTCCAGCCTCTGCTTTGTTCTTGTCCTTTGACTTGGCTTCAGCCGTCTGACCCGTCTCCTCGTTCGCGCCCGCGGCGTCCATTTGCGCCGAGGATTTGGCGCCCTCATTCAAAGACGGGCTATCGTGATACCCGACGTCGCGTTCCATCTTCTCCAGCCACCCGAATAGCCGGTCCAAGCGCAGGTCGAGGCGCTGGAGGATGGCCGCCAGCCTGCGAGAAACGGCGACGCCCGGGCAGCCACGGCTGTCGGCTCCGTGAGCTGCGCCGCGGACGGACTCGCGGCGCCCGAGGCGGACCTGGCGCTGGTCCTCGGGATCTCGGATAGCGTCCACAAAAGCTTCAGTGCCGACCAGGGTCACAATGGTCGGTGGCGCACCCGGCAGCGACTGCGACGCCAACCGCTGGACAGCTGCGGAAAGGTCCTGGTAGCTTACCCCAGGCTCCTGCCGACGAGCACGCAGGCGCTGGTATCGAAGCCTGGGTTGGCCCGACCCGTAGTGGTCGGCGAGGAGCCCCGCGATGGCGTCGTATCGGCCAAGATCCGTGCCGGGCACGTTCGGGAGCAGCTCCGCCGCTCGGCCCCGCAGCTCACGCACGAGCATCGCGGCTTTCGTCCGAGCGTCCCATCCTTGCGCCTCTGCGATGGTGTCCAGCTGGAGCTGGTAAGCCTCCCAAGAGGCAGTGCCATCGAAAGTTGGTAACTCCGCCGCCATCCCCAGCGGGCAGGCCGGATGTGGCGCACCTGCGCCGTGCACCCCGCAAGGTCGGACTGCGAGGCTATATATATATATATATATATATATATATATATATATATATATATATATATATATATATATATATATATATATATATTGCGAATTCTATGGTGTTGATGGAAGGCATCGGCCCGTCGCGGTTCGGGTTGGTCGGCACAGCATGAGGTACCCTGCGCTCGAAAGCATCAAACCTAGCCTCCAGGTGGTCCAGTCTCCAGTCGAAGCGCTCGAAGATGGCCTCCAGCGTCGGGGAAAGGGGCAGACCATCCGAGCGCCCGAGATAAGCGGTGCCGTCGGCCGCGCTCTGCGGCACATCAGCCGGTGGTGGCCCATGGTCCTCGGCCGCGTCCGCATCCTGTTTACGGGCTAGGGTGAGCGCCATCCCACCGCTGCGACCAAAGTATGTAGTGAGACAGCGGACCCGTCCAGATAAATCCACAGGAAGACGCGAGAGACTAGGAGAAACACGACCGGCCACGGTGATTCTTTATCGCCCTTAACTGGTACTATTATCGTGGTTTATTGACCAACGGTTTCAGACGGTGGACCGTCCTTAATCAGGGTTTTAAGTTGAATGAATACAAATATGTGCGTATTTACGGACCTAAATGCAGAGGAAGAGGAGTCACTCTCTCTTTCTTTTCTTTGAGGAGAAAAACATACACACACATCACGGAGTAGATGACAAGAGTGTCGGCGTCCATTAAGGGGAAAGGAGCAGGGTTGTGAAAGAAGTTAAAAAAACAAGTTAAAATACAGAGGTGACAGACATGCAGCAGAGGCGGAGAGGGTTGGATTTTCGCCGGGAAGACTTAAGCAAGAAAGTTTTCGTTCTGCGGAAGCGAGAGGTTCGAGCACAAGAGAAAAAAAACGAAAAAAGAAAACAATAAATATATATATATATATATATATATATATATATATATATATATATATATATATATATATATATATATATATATATATATATATATATATATATATATATATATATATATATATATATATATATAGCGAAGAAATCAGCTGCAAAGAAATGTCTCTCTACGCAGCTGATTAAGTATTCCAAATAAATATTATCCAAAAATTTAAAACAGAACAGTAAGAAACTTAACGCAGGTGTTCTTTATATATTCGGAGGTCATGGGTTCGGCGGCATGTTGTTTTTTCTTCTGCTTCCTTATCAATTATATTTAAGCGATAAAATAATTGTATTGACCTCCAACTAATCCACACCACAATTTAAAATTGAAATAAACATCTCCTTTGCTGCTTGGTTCTGGTGACTGTTGGCTTCCGATATGTGTGTGCGTATATATATATATATATTATATATATATATATATATATATATATATATATATATATATATATATATATATATATATATATAGTATAAAAACAAACATATTTGCGTAGTTGAGAAACGCTTCATTTAGCCATAGATTAATTTTGAGTCGACGTTTCGGACAGAGCCTGTCCTTTCTCAAGACTGAAGACTGACAGAACTTCAGTCTTGAGAAAGGACAGGCTCTGTCCGAAACGTCGACTCAAAATAAGTCTATGGCTAAATGAAGCGTTTCTCAACTTTGCATATATGATAACCTATAAAAGCACAAAACTGCATTTATGGGCTGTTACTCGCTTTGTGAACCTCATTTTGCGCGTATGTTTGGCCTATTTTGATCCAGTTTCGTATGTTGTACTCCGTGAAGCACATCAAATACAAAAAGAATCGTAATTTTTCAGTTTGATGAATTGTGAATTCTTGCTGTGACACTTTGTGCGCAGTCTAGTCACGTCTACGGCAACTACAACAAAAAAGACATCACATTTTTTGCTGTTTCTTAAGGGGAGGGTGGGGGGCTGTTGTGGATTAGGTGGGGAATATA
This sequence comes from Amblyomma americanum, assembly GCA_030143305.2. Classification (NCBI taxonomy): domain Eukaryota; kingdom Metazoa; phylum Arthropoda; class Arachnida; order Ixodida; family Ixodidae; genus Amblyomma; species Amblyomma americanum. The sequence goes on from JARKHS020004615.1 coordinate 101,356, forward strand.
CGGTTGTCATGATACGCAGCATACAATCAAAAATCCATTGACAGTTGAAGCGGTCGATTGCCACATTTTCTCAGTCATTGAGTTCTTCACAAGTTGTAGAAGAGAAACAATGCCCAGGAAAAAAAAAAGAGGATCTTCTGATATATGGAGACATCTTTACGTTTGAAACCATTCCTAAATGCTGAAAATATTTCTCAATTCATCAAACAATAAGGAGTTAGCGTTGAAAGTCGCATACTTCAAGTTTACGCTCCAAGGTAATTAAGTTTAACTAGGTACCCAGCAAGAGAATGATGCGCTTATGCACAAAGTTCTTTTGTGTACATAGTTCTTGCTTCAGATATGTCTGTGACTACTACCCCTCTGCAAGGCCATGTACGGAGAAGCGTTAAAAAAACATGGTTTGTACGGCCCACTGATGAAAAAGAAGAAAATTCTTCATAGTACGAACATTCAGTTGTGTAAAAGGGAACAATCTGAAACTTATAAAGACATATCCTGTGGCAGAAAACACATTTTCAGGTGTTCTGTGGCATATGTTTTGCCAGAGCGACCACGAACGTAATAGCATATCGCAGCTTGCCGACATTTCCACGGACTGAATACCTGCACTGCACAGTGGTATCTGAAAACTTCATCAGTTCTTTCAAGTACCTATTTTATTAAAACGGCCGAGTGACTAAGAACAAAATGCACAGCTGTATAGCTCACAACGAGTATTCTTTTCAATTTCGCCGGGTTCTACGAGCTTTCATCGGCTTAAATTGAGCTCTCACATAGTTGTCTTCTAGGCCAGCATGATAATTTGGCAACAGTGTTTTATTCTAGAATATTGAAATTGAAAACTAGTAGTGATGTTTATCAAAACGAGTTACTTGCAGCAACGATCTTATTTGGACCAGAACTGCGGTTTCTGGCACTGGTTGCCTTTAACCTTGTAATGTTCTGCGTATCGCGTTAAATACAGGCTGTAAAGGCGGCAATAGTTGCTTTTCCTTAGAATGCTGTAGAAAAGCCATTTTTATACGTGTCCATCAAAACATGGCCAAAAGTATCAGCTGTCTGAAAAACAGTAGGCCTCATGGATGATGAACCACGGCAAAAGGCAACCCTTGAGGCAAAACAACATAAAACTTTAATGGGTGCACTGGAGCCCATATTTACCGGCGATGAAAAAGTTTTAAAGTTCTTATGCTGGTTTATTGTAAGTAACTGAGTTGCGTTCGCAGTTCTAACGTTCTGAGACATTAAGATATGGTTAAAACTTGTCATTTTATTTATGTAAACAGAATTTTTGCATGAGTCTATCAGCTTTTCACAGTTCTGCAATGCAGAGACAAATAACGATGTAATTATGGAAGTATACCCAGCCATTCTGACAAAACGATTTTTGAGCGAGAGACCGTTCATGAACGCAAATATTATGTTAAACTTCAGTATCACAATCAATTTATCCGCAGCTCACCCGACCGCAGTCTTGTATTTTTTTCTATTCCCGTTTTTGCTATCCTCAAAAGCGTTCCCCGTTGATTTTCTGTGGCAGTCTTAACTGCTCGATGCGATCAATGATTTTGCTACATATCAGAATAATGGACCATTGTTTCAATATGTCCAGAACAGTGTCTTGCTATTTTCGAATTTTCAAAATTTTCCCCAAGAAAACTGGACATGTTCCTGGCTTTTGTTCGTCTTTTTGATTGCTTGGCAATTTTGCTGTTAACTGTAAGCGTATTCAGCAATTCTCTGCTATTATATATTCTATACAAATACAATTTGTGGCATACGTATAACAAAATGCAGACATTGAAACATGAAGTGCCTGCAATACAAATACAATCTGTGGCATACGTATAACAAAATGCAGACATTGAAACATGAAGTGTCTGCAATACAAATACAATCTGTGGCATACGTATAACAAAATGCAGACATTGAAACATGAAGTGTCTGCAATACAAATACAATCTGTGGCATACGCATAACAAAATGCAGACATTGAAACATGAAGTGTCTGCAATGCAAATACAATCTGTGGCATACGTATAACAAAATGCAGACATTGGAACATGAAGAGTCTGATACAAATACAATTTTTGGCATACGTACAACAAAATGCAGACATTGAAACATGAAGTGTCTGCAATGCAAATACAATCTGTGGCATACGTATAACAAAATGCAGACATTGCAACATGAAGTGTCTGCAATACAAATACAATTTTTGGCATACGTACAACAAAATGCAGACATTGAAACATGAAGTGTCTGCAATAAAAATACAATCTGTGGCATACGTATAACAAAATGCAGACATTGAAACATGAAGTGTCTGCAATGCAAATACGATCTGTGGCATACGTACAACAAAATGCAGACATTGAAACATGTAGTGTCTGCACTCTGTATAGAGTAACCTCAGTTTTATAGCTTTCCATGACGATTTTAACATCAATCGTGTTAAAAATTTGCTTCCTTCTCAACCGTCTCCTGGAAGCGATTCCTTTGCCTTTAATTTGGTACCGCACTATTTGATTTCCTTTTACAGGCAATCAGTTTCTCCGGGCCGTCAAGAGGCTTAGCAGTTAAGCGTGTATATTGAATTAAACTAACACAGCAGCAGGTGAGTTCGGGCCGCAAACGAATCCTTCTAAGATAAAAATTAAACCTAAGTTGCATCTCTGGGACACAATTCTTTGGCCTTTATTCCTTCAACGTCGCATTTACAAAACAAAATAGTGAAAAACAAACCCCATAAGAATGGTAATAGCTTTCAACGCTTTAGCGAAGCAACCCTTGTCCGTGCACGATAGGCAATTACTACCGGTCGAATCGTACGAAAACAAACAAGATCAAATAAGCATGTTAGACCTGCAATAATCCCACGGCACCAGGCTTTACCGCCAAAGCTGGTACTTCTCATTAGCATTGCAGATAGGTCGCATAAAGTGCACCTGGCATCAACAAATTTGCATTGGAATACAAATCAAATAAAAAATAGAAGCTTGGTTTGCATCTTTTTTTATTTGTTTTGTAGAGTCTTGATTTTAATGCGTACCGAGCGCGGCTCGTTGGATTTACAGGATGAAAACCGTAATAACCTGTTGAACGTGCCATCGCACAGTTGAAATTATCAAAGCCGTGTTAGTATAATGGGGAACTAGGCTTGAGCGAAACTTCCGAAAGCAAGAATTTTTTTTCTCTCGGAGCTTTGTTTGCAAGTATTGGTCTTCAGAACGAATTATTTTTAAGAACTGCCAAAATAAGGCGGCTACGGTGCCAAACAATTAGCCGTTCACTGGATATTGTACTTAGATTCGGTGTTGAAACTGGCACACACATCAAACCATTTCATATTCAGTAAAGCTTAACGCTTCAAATGTGGGTGAACTCGAAAGGGTTGTGAAACTGACTTTAAGCTGGTAGCTGAAATTTGTCGGTTTATTTCAGTGCTCAACAGAAAGTAGGGGATGTACCACCATAGACAAAGCACGGCCTTGGCGTTACCGGATAACATAGGGAAGATAATATTTAAATGTCTATCATTTTTTGGCTTCTTCAAATATCAAAGCGTTAATGAAAACAAGTTGCTTGTGTACCCGAGCGCAGGAAGTTTAATAAATTTGAAGCTACCTGAGTAGAGGACATAAAAGGCTGAATGTTCTTTTAACAGGATACATATTCGTCGTGACCTGGATAGCCAGTGCTCCTGCGAAGGTTCAGAATAAGAATATAATGATAATCATTATCTTTCCAAATTCATGAAAAATATTAGGCGGCACAAAAGAAGGAGAAATTTGTTTATACAAAATAAAATTTCGCCAGCATGCGTCGTGTTTTTTGAGGCAAGGGCCTGACAACACTAGTATTACCCGAAAAAAAAAGAAGATAGCAGAAACAAAATGGCAACTGGTTCTGGTACTGCACCCTAATTTTTATTCAGCCCATTTGGGAGGGTAGACATTTCTGTAGCTGAGCAAAAGGTTCAGCTTAGAATTAATTAATGAAACCAAAGGCCTCAAGCTCGGTAAGCGGAACGGTAAGAAGATCGCTGCATTTTAGCTGTCTGCTAACAGTCATCGTGCACAGTGGGCTAATCTCTTCCTGGCTCTGGGCGCCGTGGCCAGTGTCCCTCGTACCCTCGTATATTCTTTATGTTATATACTGGCCGACATGCTCCTGCATTTTTTGCGTTACTGTCGCTGTTTGAGCTAACCTATTGCTGTTATCCGCTGAAGCCACATGCATGAAATGACCAACGCGACTGCTTTAGGCTGCCCGCGTAAAAGTAGTTGCTAAATAAGGAAAGCTAGGCGTAGCAAAGGATCGCCAATTGCAGAACAGGATTTCATGTCCACTAGAAGCGGTTGTCTCAGCTAATTATTTTCACACTCATAAGCAGCACGGTCAGTTTAGTGCCGGCGACGAAACGTTCGCAATGAGTGTTCGGAAGTGTAGATGACAGTACATATCCCATGGCACAATAGCAGGTCGTCCACTGGTCCTTTGACGTTTGAGGCTAATATGGGTTCTAGGCTTGGCTTACAAGCCATGAGTCACGAGATTTATGACAAAAAATAAGTGAAAAGCAACTGGATGCTCGCGAATTTCTAAACTGATTCAATATGTTGAATATTTTCAAACATTTTAAAGTGCCGGTATGACTTAGGAATTTGTTCAAAAAAAGGAAATATAGAATGGGGTACTTTAGGTGCTGTACCTCCACCCAGTGTGCCTCGTCTCAATAATTGTGGAAGTCAATGAAATAATATCGCTGTAAAAAACGCACGCAAGAAATAGTAACCAGTGTTCCACGGCAGTTCCCATTCGGATAAGCAATGTACAAAAACTCACTGCAGTAGCGCGCAGGATATTACTATAAGGAACAAATGGTGCTAACATCATTTTAATATCACTACAAGGGACAGCAGCGCTAAGATCATTTAGATATCACTGAAAGGGACAAGGGATGCTGAAATCATTTTGATATCACTTCAAGGGACAAGCAGTGCAAATATCATTATGATATCACTGTGTGTGACAGGGAATGTTGAGATAAATTTAACATGACCGTAAGGAACAAGAAGTGCTAAGATAATTTTGATATCACTGTAAGGGACAAGGGGTGCTGAAATCATTTTGATATCACTTTAAGAGAGAAGCAGTGCAAAGGTCATTATGATATCACTGTAAGTGACAGGGAATGCTGAGGTCATGTAACATCACCGTAAGGGACAAGAAGTGCTAAGATCATTTTGACATCAGTGTAAGGGAGAAACAGTGCTAAGATCATTTTGCGAGTGGTGTTAGCCTTCAGGTGTATAGTGCCAATTTGAGCTAGTTGGTTTACTGATTAACAAGAGGCAACGCAGAACAACGAACAAGGACGACGAAACGGAATACAACACAGTCGCCGACTGAGTGCGTGGGTTGTATTTTCTTCCGAGGTTCTTGTTCTCTGCTTTGCCTCCTCTTCTTGGGCAAACTAAAAATGTTCTGATTTATACTTCGCCAAACATTCTTCTTTTTTTTTTGAGCAACCGTTACCCTTGTCACAATGGTGATGAGTTCTTGGTTACTGATTAGTTTAAATAGATTGTTCGAATAAATGAATACTTCAGCCATCTTTTCACTCGCTGAGCCCGCGTAAGCGCAGAAGAAATCGAGACAGCTCCGCCTGAGGCGACATCGTAAAACAGGGCTTGTTTGATTCAAACAAAAATGCAAAAACTTAAAAAATAAAAACTCTGCTTTCAACTTGCATAGTCACTTTATACTGAGCGTATCGAACGCCAACTTCGCTTCGGTTCACGGAACACTCATTCCAGATCTATCGGGACCAAAATGTGCCAGCGGACGGCTTTAGTATTCGCTTTTATTCCGTTTTTTTTCTCTTTTTTTTGTGAAGTTGACAAAAAGCGATTCTCGACAAAGAACTTCGTCGATGAAACGAAGAGTTTTACGCATGCGAAATGAGCCACGCCTTCGACTTTGGCAGGGTGAAATTTCGATTAAATAAATGAAGGGTTCTGTGTCCTTGACACGGCGTTCAATCTCAGCGTAAAATGCCACGAGGCAGTCGTCTGTCCCTTGGCGCCATCGCCGCCGGAGCATCCAGGCACTACGCGACAGCCGCGAGGCTATCGACGGATAGATCAGAAGGAAGCGTAAAACAGCAAGAGTCCAACTTTGATGAAAAGAAAGTGAAAGGAAAAGCGATAACGCGCGATGTTTTTGCATAAGTGCTACGCAATCTACTTGAAAGAAACCTGGAACTGGGTGCGGCTGATACGCGAGAACGTCAGGAAAAGTTTAAGACGAGAACCGACAGCGTCTCGGGCTTCTTTTCCGTTACTCGTTTGTGTCCTCTCGGCTTCCGCCAGGCGGCGCGGTCGGTTTTGTCCGGAATGCTTTTGTCGCTGACGTAACCGTCCGCTTCGGCAGCGCACGGAAAAACGTCTTTAACGCGTTGCGCAATGCGAAATTTGCCGAAGGAAAACCGAATTTCAGTGCCTTATCACCAGCGCAATTCTGCGGTCAGGGTCATTCGAACGTCATCCGCGTTAGTGCCTCTGTTTTTCTTTCTTTTCTTGCACTTCCTTGACATCATATTTCCCTACAGGCACAAAACAATGCGAAACATTTTAGACGACGCTGCACACTAGTAAAGAAAACATACGGGCGCAGATAAAAGCTACAGGGGATCTCAGAGACCAAGTTTCAAGCGCTGACGTTTTCAGCGTACATTTTCTTTCCATTTTATCCCTACATAATTGACGTGGATATTTTAGGGATCTATTTCTCTTTCAAAGGATTGGGAAGACGCTTTTGTGCGTTGCTCAGAAAATGAATATAGTTTAAAAACCGAAAGCTTTGAGGAGATGTACTTCGCAATCGCTTCATGGCTCGAAATATTCTTCATAGAAGAAAATAGCATAAGATAAGCGTTGGAGAAAGAAGCGTGTTTAAAGCCAATATGAAGAAGCATACTTCCTTCAGTGGTTGCTGGCAGCTAAAAGCAAGCCGACACGAGTCGTGATATATTCTTCTTTTTGTCGTAGTTTCTGGTATGGTATGGTATGGTATGGTATGGTATGGTATGGTATATGAGGGTTTAATGTCCTAAAGCGACTCAGGCTATGAGAGACGCCGTAGTGAAGGGCTCCGGAAATTTCGACCACCTGGGGTTCTTTAACGTGCACTGACATCACACATGTACACGGGCCTCTAGAATTTCTCCTCCATCGAAATTCGACCGCCGCGGCCGGGATCGAACCCGCGTCTTTCGGGCCAGCAGCCGAGCGCCGTAACCCCTCAGCCATCGCGGCGGCTTGTCGTAGTTTCTGTCACACTCCCAGAAGTCTAATCATTTGTGAAGATGTTCTAACGATTGGTCACGGTTAAGCCTGGTAAAGGTTAGTATCTTTTTCTGAGCTCTTTGTTTGGCGTGCATATTCTTTACAAACGCGTTTTGCATTTGTAACGAAAAAAAAGGTATTATTTCTAAAGGAAACGGGGAGGGTTACACACACAAGAATCTAAATCGCGAATACTGTGTCATGTAAATATATAAATGAGCGTGTGTATTGCTGACTACATCCTCAAACCAGCTGTTGCACCTCTCTAAGAGTTCCTTTCTAGTAACAAGCTTGTAATGATAACATATTAAGCACTTATACATGTACTCCGCGCCTCTGGAAGCAGCACACAGGTTATGCCCTTGAGCTCTGTTCATTGGCCTCGCCTGCTCTTGTCCCTGTCTGCCATAGGTTCAGAACAGCGAAACTCTAAACCAGCCAGTTTCACGCCACCCATTCTTCTTAGCCGTTGGCAGGACGTGTCCTTGAGGGCGATGGTCAGAAACGCGAGCCGTACGATGACCGTGGGCAGTTACATAAAACGGTGCACGACTCTCACGAGGAAAACCCTGATGCTGTCAACCAGATACCCGGACACGAACGAATTCCCTGACCGACAGGGTGGAATAGTGGACAGCGTGCGCAACCTACTCCGCCTGAGTCGTCAAACCATGAAACTTCCTTGCGAGGCTAACAGCGATGCGGCCGTCTTCTAAGAAAGAGACGCCGAGAGAGCGGCGTATTTCTGGAACTTCGTGAAAGTCAGTAGTATAAGCACGGGTCACCGAAGCTTAGGAACAACCAAACGCTTAAATGAGTTGCATAGTGTGTCGTGGTGTTCGAACATTGTTGCAATGAAATTTTGCATAATAGAACAATATAGTTCAATGAAAAAACTTGAGAGAAATTGTTTTCGAAAATGTTGTTTACAAGCCCTGAGCCACTAGTACGAATACGTCTTTTCACAGGTGTTATATGAGCTGACTTGCGGGATCTGAAAGTTGCCTTGGTTTGACTGTCTGGCCTTATTCGTGACAACTCAGGATGCTAGCGGCGTAATGAAAAAAAAGTGCAACTCTTAGGGACAGTGTCTCCACCAGTTACGAAGGAGTTTAATACACATGAGACTGAAACGTAGAATAGTGCCTCGACACCTCCACCGTTGATCAGCTGACGAAATAAGTATTGTCCAAAACCGAGCCTGTCCGAATTTCTCTTCAGCTGAAAAATTTAAGAGAATCGCGTAAGTGACCTTGCAGCCGTATGACCCAGGTCAAGTAAAGGGCAAAAAGTAATAAATTCGTTTCTTGAATTACCTTGCCCCTTGGGGAATTACCCCAACTTGATGGATTTCACATTTCAGAAGATACAGTTATCTCGACAAATTTCGCACACATGCTAGTGTCCATTCTACTCGGAATTCCTGAGCCGTGTTCTTTTTATTTTCTAGGTTTGCTTTCAATACAGTCGAGGGTCCGACGGGGAATAAAATGTAAAGATGCCAAGGAAACAAAATATTGACTTTTCAGCGCTCCTGTCGGCTTCCTTGTTCACAATGAAACAAAATGTAGACGCCTGTCTATCTGTATGCACGGAGGGACAGGACTGCATGTACGCACGTTTTCATTGTTTAGACAGGAGTTGCTGTTCACTGTTTTTACTGCACCACATTTGGACACTTGTTTACGTTGTTTACACTCAACAATTTGGCAAGAAATGTGGCAACGCCTTGAGAGCTCTTCCAGCAAAAGGTGATACCTGGGAGACTGCCTTGCAGATCTTCGCCGACACCACATACGATAAACAAGACACGAGGCAATCTCTTAGAAACGTACAAGCTATCCTTACAAAACGCCGCCTGCATCTATACTACCGGCCCTAACATCTCGTTTCATTTCGAACAATATATTCGTACGGGAGTCGAGACGCGAATATTTTTATTTTTCACTTTCATTTTTGGCCGGCGTACGATTTTGCTTGCTGCTGTGTTGCTGCTGCGGAAAAGCTGCTGATCCCTAGACAAATTGAAGGCACGCGTAAAAGCAAGCAACTCGCTCTCGTTTTCACATTATTTTTGGTTAGCAGTGTGATCCTGATCGCCGCGCTTTGGCAGGTACAATACACTTCTCGTTGTCAGATGTTGTGAGGGGCTAAAATTTGCACTCCTTCGGTCTCCTAATCAAGCTGTTTGTGAACGCACCCTGCAGGTGAGGTGTTTACAATCATCACTTTCAAAGAGCTTCTCAGTGCTTTCTCCCGCAAATGTAGTGGCCTCAGTGGCCGAAGATGCTAAAGCATTTGCACTGTTGCTGTGCTGTGTGGAAGCACAGAAAAATACTTGTAGCTTCTCGTGGCCCAAGCTGCAGCGGCTGCCCTTCATTTCTATAGTTGCACACAGCGGTGAATAGGGGGACTAGCTGCGGAAACTGGTCGCAGCCAGAAAGTGGTTTTCATATTTGACCTTCATAACTGTTATGAACAATGAACTTCGCTCTTAAAACCATGGGGGGAGAGGCCACCTTTCGAGCTTAGAAGTTTCTGAAGTCAAGATTCAGCGTGTAGAATGTGCTCGCGCTGGGAGTTCCCCCTTTAAGGGAAGATATCTATACTATAAGTAGGAAGCTAAGGCCTGGCCAATTCCTTATTGTGGTGCCTAAATACAATGAGTTTGTTGGTATACTGTGCCAGGATGCTGCACGTTTCTTTACTGAAAACAAGAGATAGGATAAAAAATGGCAAACGGACGCAAAATATTTATTCCGGCCCTGATAAACATTGGCAGAAATACGTACTATAAAATGTATTAAATGTAGATTTTACTTAAAATTCACTTAGAACATGCTGCGCCGCTGCCTCTAAACGAGATTCCTTCATGACAATCAAGTACTAATAGAGGAGTGTTTCTTCACTATGTTTGGAAAATAAAATTGGCCTGGAACTGTAGACACACACGTGTCTCTCTCAAATTCTTCTCCTCAATATATCGCAAAATCAAAACAGCTAAAGAGCTGCGGTGAAATTTCGCATTAAGCAGCATCGTAAATGTCGGTAATTTTTTTTACCCATTTAACAAATTTAGCAGGAGTGAATGTTTGGCATTGGGCTTGCATAGAAGTTAGCAAAGCATTCCTTTGAGTTTTGCGTCCGGAGTTTATTTATTTATTTATTTATTTATTTATTTATTTATTTATTTATTTATTTATTTATTTATTTATTTATTTATTTATTACGATGGACATCTATTTTGAAGCCGGACAGGAATAATACATAAAAGAATATCAGTGATCATGGCATCTTACAACAAAAAATTGGAAATTACGTTGGTGAAATGTATACAATAATACAGAATACAGATTTTGCTGCTGCGTAACGTCATCTGTTTTGTGTGTGCGTGTGTGTGCGTGCGTGTGCGTGTGCGTGCGTGTGCGTGTGTGTGTGTGCGGCGCGGCGGTGTGCGTGCGTGTGCGTGTGCGTGTGTGTGTGTGTGTGAGCTGCTGACTCGACCCCGTTACTGCTTTTAGCCGGCGTGTGCTTGCATTAGCGTGTGTGTGTGCGTGCGTGTGTTTGTGCGTGCATGCGCGCTGGCGCCGCTAGTTACAAGCCTCCACCACGAAAAGCCCATGCTGCCGCGGGTCGTACGAAGATGCAGATGCGAAATCAAACTCAAAAACACAATGGGAAGGCAATTAATCTAAACACGAAATGCACACAACGCAGGTTGGTTGTGTCAATCGCCTTATGATCGCGTGTGCAATTTCCTTTTAACGCAAGAGACATTAGATCTCCCTCTCTATTCAAGGGGGCTTTACCCTATGCAACGATCGAACTTTTTTTATCGCCACTTTAAACCCATCGAACGACTACCCACCTCCACCTCAATTTTATTCGAAAGCATTACTTAAATGTGACATTTTTACTTACAAGCATGCACAGAAAACGAGAAATGAGGCAATTATATATACACAATAAAACTCTTCCCTCATTTATATGCTTATTAGCCCTCGGCATGCCAGATTTGTTTTTATATAGGTTCATACTCGACTTCCTAAACACACACACCAAGCTTGAGCCAATTTGTGCCGCCTACATGTGCACGATTGTTTTCCGACCGACAAATACTGCACCACGGCTCTTGGAAACACGCGGAGTGAAAAGGGAATGCGACTGGCCACTCCCCGTTCGCTTCGCCTTACCGCCTGCTGCCTGTTTCAATCTCCAAAGTTGAACAGAACAAATGAATAAAGAACGACTGGATTGAATGGAAACGATTTCCATTTACTGAACTGCGGCGAGATTGAAGGGACGCTTGCACCTCTTTTATCTCTGCTCACGCATGAAGTGCGGCACCTGAACGACAAACAAGGGGCTCTGAGCTGTCAATCAATGCTCTTTACGCTAGATCCAAAATAAATTGAGTGTGTTGCGCATGAGCACCAGGGCACAGTCCTAAATAACAGGAAGACAGAACTACGCGTCCTTCGTCAAGAAAAGTTGACACCCACTTAAGAAGAGTTCCTATACGTGATCACTTCAGCATCGCAGACAGCAGAGAAGTTCAGAACGGAGCAGGAAACTTGTGCATGAGCTTGTAGTCCAAAGATAAAAAATAGAAGAACTTGAAATCATTTGGCGCTGTCTTTGCCGCACAAGCAACCATCTACATTCCGCAATGCCTAAAGGGCAAAGACAAACGAAAGCCTTGTGTTTCAAGGGCATACCGAAGATGACCTTTTCTTCGAAAACGGCGAGATTTCTTCCCCCTTTCGCGTGTCCTTAAACGCCTATTCTTATGGATGGGCTGCTTCAGGACGTCGCCTCTCAAGCTTCTTATCGTAAGCGTTAGTATGACGTATCTTGCATAGATGGGGCAAGAAAGGCAGCCCCGCTATCCGGGAGTGTTGTTGTTGTTGTTGTTAGCCTATCAAAAGATGGCACATACCCACACTGGGGGATCGGCCAAGAATCCGGGAGTGAAAAAAGCCAGTGTAGCGTTTATTCCTCGTCTTTATTTCTCTTCCGCGAGCGCTGCAGCAACTGTGGTGAGCTTCCTGTTGCGCAATGAATGCTCTCTCGTGGTAAGTGTTTCTAGCTCCGTTCACGTCCTTCAAACTTGCGAAAGCACCCTTTTACTTTGTTTTTAAGTTGGGCCTTTTGTGCTACTTCTTTTATCCGCATCCAGAGTTATTTCGCCGGATAGTAAAGAAGGTGTAGCACTGATAAGGAAATACATGCTATTACCAAGGGCCGTTATTAGGAGAGCTAGCTAGTTAAATGGGAATGCTGCTTCGTTATTGCCCCCAGGTTTTACATAGGCGCCATTGGTCATGAGTGTCACAAGCCTTTTTTTTTGTGGCAGTGAATTTACTGGCAGATCAGAATATTTCTAGCTGGCTATCAATACTAGGCCTCTATTTTGCTCGCTATTCTTGTGGTAGATTATTTCATACGTAAAGACTGGGATTGAGAAAGAAGTCTTTGTAGACGGAAAAGCGCGAAACGATACTAACGAGAAAAAATAAAGGCGAGGTTTCATCCACAGTGAACTCTTGCTTATGTGACCAGCTATGCGCCTAATTCTTGAGAAATAAATCTTTCTTTGCGGAAAAAAAAAGTCAGTCGAACGACTAAGCTCAAAAATGGCGGCCTGTGGGGAGCACGCCGGCAATGCTCACTTTTTTGGATCACTTCGTGAGTCTCATCAGATTCAGGAAGCTTCAAACACTTTCTTCCTTAAGGTATTGGCAGGAGCCGGCTCTACCTCTTCAATCACAATTACGGACGCGGTGCACGTAAGTCAAGGCGTAGGCTAGTGGCACATCCGTCTCGCTTATAAGATCCTGAATGGCTAGCTGGCCAGTTAGAACTGGCCAATCATTGTATCAGGGGTAATAATAAGGCAGTTTAAACAGGAAACCGAAGGAAGAGCCTGAGAAAACCATGAGCCAATGTTTTCTTACCCTTGCGCCCATTAATTTCTTGTGCCGACGGGAAGCTGCTTTGCTACTGCCTCGCTGAATAAGTGTCTTCGTCATACCACTCTGGTCATACCTTGAGCATCAGACACAAAAGGGTTTGTGATGGGTGGACTGCTCCCGCCTGCTTACCGAAGACATGCTGCCGCTCTTGCAGGTGCGGGATTTTAGGCTGGGATAGAATAACGATTCAGTTTCAATTCTAGTAGAACTTATAGCATTTACAGTTTTTCTTACTAATTTAAACGATGCTAGGGCCTTATTGCTGGGCTCCGCCAGTCTACGCTGTGGGCAGTAAGTATGAAATAAAGTGAATAAAAATATTAAAGGGGCTGCAGGGAGGAAAAATTCATGAAATTTTAGTTCGTACTAGAATTGGACAGTCTTTATGAGACTCTGTTTGCGTTATATTGTCAGCAAAAGCCGTATTTATTGATTAGAATTTGTAACTCAGAATCGTAATATAGATTTCTGTTTCTCAATCGAAACTGGGGGCATTCATGATGACTTGTAGTGAATTATGAACTCGAAGGTCTTTAGAAAAAGTGCACCTGACTAAATCGTAGTTTCTTTTTTTGAAAAGACTTCTGGTGACCATACATGCAGTGCATTCTTCGTCCTTTTCAATTTATAGAAGCTCCAACTGAGGCATGCACCTGTCATAGATATGCAATGAATCCATATAGACCTACTTCGATTAGTCATCTGCGTGCGTCCAACGGTACTTGAGATGTGCTGGATCATGAAGCCTCCCGTCAACCAAGGTGCCTAAGCCAAGGCCTTTGATTCTTCCCAGACTAATAAAACTTCAACGGCGATAGCCGTTCTTGGCGAGGAAAGTCGGTGGACATGGATGGGTTCATCCGGAATCAGACTGCGCCGACGCGACGCGCAAGAGACTAAAAGAAAGACGATCATCTGGAACCTGGGAAGGAAAGAGTTAAGAGGAAAATGAAAATATACGCTGCCGTGGTGGCAGAGAGACAGGAGGTGTGTGTTGAAGAGGAAAAAAGAGAGTATGAGCATCATAAGCAGCCGCGGAGTTGGCGAAGGGGCTTAAAGATAGGCCGTCTAAGGTCGCTGCACTATCCCTGGAGCCTCGGGACTTTGGGAGTGAAAATCAGCAAATGTTGCCTTGACGACAGCCACGATAGCGAAGAGGAGTGCAGAAGGGTGCACGCAGAGGGGCTTACCCTGGGTTTGTCTTGTTGGCTTTGACCTGCATGATCTTTACGGATAGGGGGCGGGTGCCGCTGGGTGTTGCGTAGCGTCTGTGTATGTTTTGTTTTGTTTTAGAATGCTGGGATCTTATTTAAAATAAAGAATAATAAATCCTCCATGCCCACACGACTTAAGTATAGAATCTTTGAACCGAATAAAAAATTAAAGGAACAGTTAAACAATCTCAAGCATTCCAAATACTAAAATAAAACAAATTATTTGCAAAGGAAATTGGTTAAAATAATTACAAGGCTTGCTTGCTGGAATAGTTAATGATATTCAAGTGATTATATATTACACGTTAAGGAGACCGTGCTTAAAGACTTTTGGTCCTAGTGGGTTGTGTTGAGGGTGTTCTGAAAGTGTCCAGCGGGTGCGCTGCAGCTATCTTGATTCCGGAATAGGTTCTAAAGATAGGTTTTACGGTTTTATAGAGTTTAACGTTCTAAACCTAGTCAGGCTATTAGGGACGCTGTAATGTACGGCTTCAGATAATATAGTCCACCTACGGTTCTTAAACGCGCAGACATCTTAAAATGCAGGAGCCTCTATCATTTTGCATCCATAGAAATGCAATCGCAGCGGCTGGGATTGAACCCGCGTCTTTCGATTAAGCAGCCGAGCACCATAACAACGGAACTACCGCGGCGGCTACATTCTGAAGACAGTAAACTGTTCGTCCTCTCGCTTAAATTTGTGTTGCTTGATGTTAATGGATGTTCTGCTTAGAATGAATTTGACTGTTCAGGTATTTTGCTGGATTTACGCGTAATGACATTTAAAGTCCTAGTTTGAATTTTGACTGCAGTTCACTGATGGTTAATTTAAGTGTGTTTGCAATCGTATTGTCGTATTGTATATGCTTTGGAAAAGCGAATTTAAATGCTGGTGCGTTTTCATGCGTTTATTTCAGTAGTGTTGTTCCGTACCGTCCGGTGTATATCAACTTCCTGGTCCATGCTGTAGAGGAGATGGTTTCCTAGACAGTCAAATGGGGCGCTGCACCAGTCCAGTCGTTGCGTTCGTGATGAGACTGCGGCCGGGTAGGCTGTAATCCTATGGCCCGGTAGTTGGCCTCACGAAGAGTCGGGAACTAACCACCTTCGTCACGTGCTTATTAAATATGAACCCGTGAGCTTGCTTAGGTTTATTACGGATAGCGCGTCTTTTTCAGCACATGCAGGCGCGGCCAAAAGTAAACGGAGCACGCTATTGCCTTCTAACATTTTTCACTCGCTTCCTAATTGAGACTGGCAACTGTGGTATGTGCAGGCTAGTAGTAGACGATAGTCCGCTTCCTCATGAACAAATAATGTGTCCTCATGTCCTATAGGAAAGGCGAGATTGCAATTAGAACGGAATGGAGCGCTCCGTTTACTTATGTCCGCGCCTATACATCTGTATTGTTAAGTTCCGCAGTCCTTCTTGGAGTCTGGTGTTGCCGGTAGAATTCCTGACCAGTAACTAGTTGCAAAACTCGGAGGAGCAGGACATAATGGTGTTGGGCCACTTGCGTGCCTTCCGTGAATGCCGCACTCTAGGGGCATCAGAACGAGTGTGCACTCCGGACAGAGCTGAAAAACGCAGTTGAAATTCAGCCTCAAAAGTACAGAAACGAGTGCTGGATGCGGAGGAAAGTGTTACTCGCCATCGTAAGCGGGCTGTATCTAGACGTTCGTGGCGGGACCGGCGAGCAGGGCAACAGAAAGTGGCACATCGACGCGCGCACTACACTGACAAAACGATAGCTCCACCAGCTGAGAAAGTGACGCGCCAGCCAAACTACGGCACAGTGGCAAGCAGCTAGACAGCACAAGTCAGTGGCAATGCGTGTAACGCGCCAGAAATGGGACCGAGCTCAGCATGATGCCGGAATAGCGGGACGAGAAGTTTGCAGAACAGCTACAGCATAGGTTTGGTGACAGCTAAAACTGCAATGGAGTGGTCCCGCACGACTGCAAATGCCGAGTTTTGAAAACGATTTCTGAACAGTGACTTAGGGTATGCAGTGGTCGTGTACGATTAATTTCGGATGTAACTGGAATAAGTAAACGTGCTGCCTATTAAAAAGTTAGTGCTGTGTCCGCAGTATGCGGACAAATTTCGGCTGTGAGTGATGTGCTGCGGGTCGCTGTGGATGGGGGAAACTTTGGATCTGTGGCGGAGCAATGGGTACAGTTATCCTTTATTTGGCTGTCCACAAATCCGCTAAGATTAACCGCCTATAAATGACATCAATGAGTGTCTGGTAGCTCCTGCAATCGGCTTCATGCAGATTATCCGCTTGCTGAAGAAATTTAAAAGTATAATCCAGTAAAATAAATGACAGAATTATGCCACAAATACGACAAAAAGTTGTGCTGTTTCGTCGTGCGACCATTTTTTCTGTTGTATTGTAGTATTTTTCTGCAGTACTGTTGCGTTTTCTGCAGTATTTTTGTAGTTCTATTGTTACAACAAGGAACATGTCGGCTCAGCGCCTGCGTTGTGTACCTCTCATTCCTCGTCCTGCATCCTTGTTCGCCCTATGTTTCTCTTTCAAAATGAACGTCACCGGACTAGCCCAGCTTACGACCCTATTACAGCACTACAGAACAAACAATTCTTTTGTTACTACAAGAATATGTATTGTTACTGCAAGCTCTTTGCCCAAAATACTTCAGAAATCAGTCGTAACGACACAAAACTTTCTAATCTGTTTTTTTCGACTGGGAATAGAGGAGCTTCATAGCGTCGATTCTCCAAGTTTAGGAACACACTACAGCTATCATAAATGTGCTCAGTGTGTTTTGGGGCAATAAATTTCAAGCAATATCGGAGGAAATGTTCTGGCAGTTCGGCTGTGTATATGCTGTTTGCTGCAGCAGAGCCTGGAGTCCGGCAGCTATTATCACTTTTCCTTTGTAGAGAACCGCGAATTTTTCGCAATTTCGCCGGGCTCCTCGCTTCCTTCGTCGCATCTGTTTAACAGGTAGCACCTGCCAAGGCTGGCAGGTGGCGTCTTGCACTGCCAGCCACCTTCCGGGATCGTCCCGTGGCTGCCGCTTTCAGTTGTCCATTCCTCCGCTCTCGCCATGTCAGGGGGTGTTTCGCTCTGCTACCACCTGCCAACAGGCTGCCTGTCACACGCCTACACCCGCCACCTGGCAGGTGATGTGTTACGCCGACTACGCCGACGATTACGGCGCGGAACGCAGGGACGGGTGCCTAAGAGCGGCGGCCCTCAAACACGGAGTCCTCCTGTCTCTCATTTTCCCCCTACCGTCAGCTACTGGACTGCAAGCGCTTCTCACCGCCTGAGAGGACCTCGCATCGCCGGGTTCAGCGGAATATTTTAACGGCTTACCCTTTCACGTATTTCGGAGCACCTTCCTTGCACACGGGACGGGATGCTGAGAGGGAAAAGAAAGAGGTGAGGTGGTCTCCCGGAAAAGCGTATAAAGAGACCATTTACATTCAATCTCTTCCTGCCGTCCCGGGATTCAACGGGCCGGCGAACAATCGTGCCTGGCCCTGGACCAAGGCCCTGGCGGTGCCGAGCCGGTACCTGGAGGCCTCTGCTGTTTCCCAGCTCCAATCCAGGAAATTGTTTCATCTCCCGTGCACGATTGTGCTGCCTCTTGGCGCACCTTTCATACACTGAGCGCACAGGCCGAATCAAAAGAGGGCGTAGTGCTGTTTCCGGGCAGAATTTCAGCGCTCAATGCAGACATCACCAAAGCATTGCTTCATGAGCGCCAGCAATGTTCTCGCGCAGTGTCTCGGGCTCTCTCTGCGGCGCTGGCGCTCGAGGGCGTGAGAGCATTAGGCACGTTGTCAACTCGCACGGATTTGCGCTTGGGACTCGAAAGCTACGAACCGAGGGTAGTGGTGCGTAAAGTGATAAGATCTCTAGCGTCTTTCTTTTTTTGCTCTCGCTGTGACCGCTGTCACCTAATTCGTGATGGAAACCGGGTGTTTTCAGAACTCGTGTTTAGAGTTCAGGTACCCCTTCGGTGTCGCCGTGAGAGACAAGCCGCGTAAAGTTGGATTCAGGAATATACAGTCTGTACGAGCCGGCGGTTCATCAGCGTTGAAAATAAGCTAAGGAAAAGCAGTCTCGATTTTCTTGTCCTGATTGCCGAATAATTGCTTTGTATGTTTGTGTATGCGTGTGGGGTGGGGTTCAATAAAGAATTTTAACAAAATATTTTTTTCTTGCTCACAGGCTTCGCTCATGTTAGGATCTCTGTATGGTCACAGACACATTGCGCCTAACTGCCCAAATTAACGTTTACAAAGAATTTCATCTTGACTGACCCTCGTGGGTATTGCACCATCA
Source organism: Amblyomma americanum (assembly GCA_030143305.2). NCBI lineage: Eukaryota > Metazoa > Arthropoda > Arachnida > Ixodida > Ixodidae > Amblyomma > Amblyomma americanum. The sequence continues at coordinate 120,225 of JARKHS020004615.1, forward strand.
ACAATGTTATATCAACTCTCAGGTTCACCCTATGAAGTCAAGTATCACCATACATGCGTTTTTGCTGGTCTCTTTAAACAAGTATGCTTCCTGGAACATGCTGAGCACGCTTCACAACAAAGGCGCTAAAGGACAACTACGGGCCATGCACACTATTCTGCTTTCACCTATGTTTTTATTTCTCTGGTGCTATGGCATTGTTCCTTCCCTCACTGCTCATTTTTATTTGGAGTTTAAAGATCTAGTTTTGTGAAGGAAAGCAGAAAATTACTTTTTCGAACAAATCAAAGTAATAAATGGGTTGAAACAAATTATGAAAAAGTGTGCTCATGTCTTTATATTGCAAAAGAAGTTCGGAGTGTCCACAAAGCCGAATCAGACAGGACCGGAAATGCCAACTAAAACTATAGCTCAGCATAACCACATTCGCTTCAATCCCCAACTCAAGAAGACGGTGCATCAAGTTCTCTTCTCTTGTTAAAAAAAAATTCCATGTGCCGGTTCACTTCTTGTCACCTCTTTACAGTGAAGTGTCTTGCAGTGAAAAATGCTAGAAATTTTCTAGGTATAAATTTTTAGGAACGAGTATTTCGGTCACTTGTTGCCTCCGAGTACACGTAGAGATCTTCGCGTTTTTATGCAGGTATGTGCACGCGTGTATACTTGCGCGCGTTTGTGACCTTGCGTGTGCAAGCCTTTCTCTGTAGGGAGGCGGGGTTGCATGCGCGTGCGTGCGTGATATCACAACACACGCCGGACAGCGACTGTTATTGAGAATTTGATAATGCATTAGCCTTACAGGCTTCAGTGCAAGCTGATATGGCAACCGCCGTCTTTGAATAGCCAGTGGCCAGTGGAAACCTGCCTACCAGGCTACGAACGAACTCAGTATACTATATACTACCTATACGAACTGAATATACCACCTCGATATAACGAACCTAGTGTACCATCTCGGATATACCGAATTTAGTGTGCTGACGTTGATTGTAAGGAACCTAAGAGCACCACTTAGGATATAACGGACTATGGAGTGTCATCCTCGGATATAACAAACGTTTGGCTGCTAACGCATTCAAACAATCCTCCAAAGACCGCCTAAGTGTTTTTTCTTAGTTTTCACTCTTCTCCCGTGAAAAACTTTGAGGGACGATCACGGTAGTCAGTAATGCGAAACTTGAGCGCAGCCCTGAAGCCGTGCAGCCGTGGCAGCTACTACCTGCCACGGCTCCCAGGTGGCATATTACGCTGCTAGCCACGCTCCGGGATCTTTCACCTTCCAGTTATCCATTCCTCCGCTCTCTGCCTGGAAGGTGGCGTTTCGCTTCGCTACTACCTGTCATCACTACACCTGTCACATGCGTACACACGCCACCTGTCAGGTGGCGTGTTAAGCCAGTGTCGACGACGTCGATGACTACAACGCGCAATGCAAGAGCAGGCGCCTGAGAACTGCTCTTTAAAAAAAGAAACTGCTTTGATTTTCTAGCGACCAGAGTGCAAGAAAGGTGTCTCACGGCTGTGAGCACGACGACCTGTGTGGAATAATCTGCATAAGCTTAACCGCTGTGGTGTGTGCGATTGTTTTTTGACGCGCGCTTTTATTGAGAAGAATTCGGCACAATTAGGAGACATGTTACAAGCCCAAGTATTTGTCTCGCTGATGGTGACTGGTTAAATATGTGACGCGTGGACTACGTTTGTCCAGCTTCTTATCAAAGGCTAAAACTGAGCGTCCTTGAACGAAGCATTGACGATGGGAAAATCAGTTGCGCACATCTTATTCAACGCCTCGGCGCCATTTCAGCTGGAGGGCGCTATTTCAAATGCCATAATTAGGTTAGTTACAATGATGTTGGCGGTTATGCCTGCTTGTCCAAAACAGCAGTATTAATTTTTTTTTTCAGAGATTATCGCGGCAAAATTCACAATACACGGAGCTGCATCTCTCTTAATCTGTTTTATGTGTTCGTATGTTTACGTTTCATGGGCATAGTGAAGCAATGACTACAAAAAAAATTATACGACGGCTTGTGAGCGAGCTGTTCGGAGGGGGGGCCAGCTGAAACAAGCGACAGAGAAAGGAGACGCGACCAAATGCTGCACTCATTACAGATACAAAAGGGTAACGTACGGACACGGACGAAGTGATTGTCGAGCGCTCTACTGTGAACAAGCTTTATTCGGCGAAAAGCGTTTATATACCTGCATTGTTAGCCACGCGCAAAGGGACGCACCACAAACATTCAAGAACTAGGGAAAACCATTTCACTTCCACGTAGCACCACTGATTTTTACTAAAGTTATCATCGCTTCTCGTCCTGATATAAAAGGCTTCTACAAGTCCACGTGCTGTCTTATCTCGGCTCTTCAGTAGCCCATTTCAATCTTATAGGCGAGGTTTGACAGTTTGCAGGCGTCGCGATTGTTACTGTGCGAGGTCAGCGCCGGTGGTCGACAATTCCTGAGCCTTCTACTACAGATAGCCTGAGTCGCTTTGGGACGTTAAACCACCATAATACCATAAACCATAAACCGCGAATATGTTCTTTGAGGAGGCCTGAAAATGGTCTGCAAGATGCTTTCTTTTTATACGTACATAAAGGACGCTCGCGCTCACGCAGACGCTCATTGCGACAGTGCTATAGAATATTTAACGCAAAGAATGCGAAGAACTTGGAGTGTTGATTAGGTAATGTTTTCTTTCCTCTTGTTTGCTTGTTCACGTGCCTGTCAGGAATGAACAAAACACAACTTCGCTTTCGTATAAGTCACGTAGTTTATCTGAAAACTTCATTACCCCCGACAAGTGGTGTTCATTGCTATACACATAGGTCCTTATTATCAAGTTGCGAAAAAGCGCCTAAGTATAACAGGGGGTCTCTTTCAAGCTTCACTCAGTAAAAAATGACAAGCTTTAAACGCAACACGGTTATGCTTTTGCCATACAAGGCGAGGACTATTTCAAAAACTTAACAAAACGCCCGCGCGAAAGTAGCAGCCCACTGCTCTCTTTCCTCGAGGACAAACTCTTCATCATCGAAACCAAACGCTAGTCTCCTCTCGGCCGATGCCGGAGCTCCCAGCCGTTCTCTGACTTAGACTCCTCGGGATGTGCGCTGCCTGCACAACCTTTCCTTTATTAACGTCCAACCCTTGGCTGGGCAGAAAATAACTAAAAATAAGAAGAAAGACAAGTATGCATGATATACTTGCGCTTCGCCCCACTTTGCAGTGCATTACGAACGCAGATGCTCAACCTCTCACGTTGGTCATCGGGCGACGCGCGTCGCTATAGGCTATACTTTCTCTCTCGAAACTGTGCGGCTCAAAGTAAAGATAATGCCAGCAATGCATGGGACGATTTGGCGAACCTCTTCACGTCTCACAATGGTGTTTGTTTGGCTAGCTCTATGGCTATGGCTACGGTATCGTTGGCAATAGCGAAAAGATTGCTCGAAGCGAAGAGTATTTAGTCTCAATCTCCGACTTCGCATTGCTGTGCATTTTATAGCGGGTAGCAACGAAAGTTTCCGCCGAAATGACGCTGGACGAGAGATTGTTTACCACTGCACTTATGGTGTGGGCTGGCAGAGCAGCTGCCGCGTGTGGGCGCTATGTGGAGCTCCTTGCCCGCAGATTTCGTAGGGAGCGTTGCTACGGCACTAACCAAATGGAAGGAAAGCCACCTTTCGGCGAGAGACCCATTGATACCAGAGCCTTCCACGTTTGTGTCATGTACGAGAGCTGGTGAAGGCTGGGCTTAGAGCGGGCGTAATTTCGCCGGTGGTTTAAAAAAATGGCATACTAGACAGGTGCGCAGTAAAAAACGACAGAGAAGCGCTGGCAGATGCAAACCGGTCTCCTGTCACTCGTCTTATTAGTTAAAAAAATCGAAAGTTGATTTCTGAAAAGAGGAAATGGCGCAGTGTCTGTCTCACATCTCGGCTGACCCCTGAACCGCGCTGTAAAGAAAAGATAGAGGAGTGACTGAGAGAAGGAAGAAAGAGGTACCGTAGTGGAGGGCTCCAGAATAATTTCGACCACCTGGGGATCTTTAACGTGCACTGACATCGCACAGCACACGGGTGCCTTTGCGTTTCGCCTCCATCGAGACGCTGTCGCCGCGGTCGGGTTCGATCCCGGTACTCTGGATCAGTAGCCGAGCGCCCTAACCACTGAGCCACCGCGGCTGGTAATTAGTGAATGGCAGAGCCACTTTTTTAGCTGCGGTACTGACGTGGTCATTACGGTGCTAAAAACCGATGATTGCTCAACTGTTGGTGACGGTCTGTCAATGCTGTGGTTGATTTTCATCTTCTATTTCCTTTATATTACTCGCGAATATTGTGACCTTTATTTCCGCTACGTTTTCCTGTAGAACACCCAGAAGAATTGGCAAGCCACCATGTTTGCAACGGATATCTTTGTTGGAACAGGTATTCTTTCTTTTCGTTGCGATAGCTACATTACAGTAGCATTTCGAGCATTCAGCGCAGCGGCGCCATGGCGCTGACGGTGCCGCCACACTGTCACGTGGTTTGTCACATGGCGCGGTGCCATGGCTGATCACGTGGTTCGTCACGTGATTGGTAACGTGACCAGCCCCGTGGTGCGGAGAAGCAGCTGCTGCCGCGGCGCGGCGCGCCGGCGAAACCGAGCTGCCACAGCTGTGCGCATGCGCCGTGTCAAGTGAGACGAAGATAAAGAAGGAACGCTCAGCGAAACGGAGCGGCGAAAGACTGACTTTGCAATTGAACTGAGCAAGTTCCGCTCGGCCAGCTGTAGCTATCGCGTCGCTCCAAGTTTAACCAGAGCTAAACCACCGCCAATTTTTTTATTATTCAGAAAAAAATAAGGCGTAGGTTTGGAACTTTACGGGTGTCACCAAGGTACTCCGAAGGGATGTAATTCAAAATCCTGCGAACTATATTTTGGATTTGTAACGGCTTGTCGCAAAGTTAGGCTCTGGTCTTTTCCTGCGGTGAAATTACGAACCGTGTTCGGGTGTTCGGTCTTACAGCGTTAGCCGCGCAGCTTATTTAAAACCATAATAAATGTCTGGTGTCGCACACTTGTATATACGATGCCTAATATAGGGAGGTTACTTTTGTCTTCTGTGAGCATTTTTGAGCGACACAAAGCAACAGTATAAAATGTAGCGGTATGCATACGTAAATTTGTGGCTGTATATAGCCGTATGTAGCCGTAGAATTGAAGCCATAAGGCTGCGCTTGGTTGGATGCTTGTAAGTCGTTACTCTCGTATTGTTAAAAAAAAAAGAAAATTACCGCTATTCTTCACGAGTGACGTGCAGCATCATGTGCCTTTAATTGCAAAAGTTTGATCAACATAGTTTCACTCGTGCCAATTAGCGCACTGTAATTTGTTGTTCACGTTTTACTTTTAAACCCTGCGTATAGCCGCTCTCCGTAACAAGACACTCTTGTTACACACGTTGTAAATTCGATCTTCTTGTCTTTCGCCAAGTGTGGCGACTGTGTCCTTCTTCCGTCAGTAGTCGATATGTGAGTGCCTCAAAAACACCTGCACAAATTAAGGAAAGACTTTGCTTTCGGTTGGTTTCAAGGCCCACAAAAAGAAAAAAAAAGGCCAAGTTTTCTAAAGAATTTATCTGCGCAATTTCACCACACGTCAAGCCACCGACCTTTTGCGCGCTGCATTTGCGTCTTTACTAAGGTTATTTACTATTACTCCTCTATAGGCAAAGTAAAAGTTGGTTTAAACGATCTCTTAGGGAGTTTGTCAAGAGTCTGGAGCTTTCGACATGGTGGCGAGGGCATCGTAGCAACCAATCACTAACTTTAATCGCATGTCGACAACTGCGAATTCCCCTTTCGCCTTTGTCGTGTGAAAGAAACTGGCCGCAAATTGTTAATATTCATACGAAGCTGAGCAACAGGCTTGACGGAGAGTGCGTGCAATAAATTGAATGCATGCACTCGAATCGCAACGCGGGAATAAACGCAAAGGCACAAATTTCCCAACCCAGCAGTGACGAGCTGCACTGATGCAGTAGATTGCGTCGATTTTATTCTATGCATTATGTCCCAATCTATTCCTGAAATGGCCTTGCGGAATATTTGTCTTGGCTCAAAAATGCAATTATTTACTCATTTCTGAGGCGCGAAAGTAAGTGTGTTTAATGAAATGCGCTTCCGGCTTTTTTTTTCGAAAATTTCGTATTTTTCTGAGAAAAAGTTGGGAAACGGTTGTTTTTTTCGACCATTCTAATTTCTTAAAAATTGTATGTCTTGTCGGTAGGCGATCAACCGAGTGACATCATGTCATGCCTTGATTACGAATGCGAAAAATTTTCCTACCTTCTCTTAAGTTTTTTTGTAGCGATAGCTACATTACGGGAGCATTTCGAGCCTTCAGCGTGGCGGCGCTGCCACCCTGTGGCTGCGCCGCACCGCTGTCACATGGTTCGTCACGTGGTTGGTTACGTGACCAAGTTCCACTCGGCCAGCTGTAGCTATCGCGTCACTCCAGGTTAGGTTTAACCAGAGCTAAACCACAGCCAATTTTTGATGTTGCAAGACCTGTTCCTTTTCCACTCGCTGTATTAATGTCTTGAAGTTGTTTTGTTTCTGCGGAGCAGCAGCAGGAGAAAGAAACATTTTTTTAGGCAGTGAAGAAATTGGTTTCTCCATTAAAGCGCTTTTGCCCCGAGAGCTCGCGCTGTTCATTAGCAGACAGTACGATTGCTAAACTACCATGGGACGGACTTAAACTTTTTCCAGGTGGTTTTCGACTATAACTTTAAACAAAATTACTTTTGTAAGCAGAAAACGATATGATCGTAGAACGGCGCCGTCTTTTCGTCTTTCTGGTTGAACGCAAGGTTATGAACGCCTTCAAGAGAAAAAGCTGAAGTTGTTCACATAACCTGGCATGACTCTCAGCGTCAGCTATTAGAGCGCCTTGTTGTGTAAGAAGCCTTATGTATATTTAAGGTGTCCAATGGGTCATGACAACAAGGGGTCACGTGACCATGCGTTATGTTTGTACATATGATTACTTTGGACGTTTGCTTGAACATCAGAACATTGGTAGTGAACAACTATCCCTTACCAGAATTCGTAATGCTGCAGGCATAAGAAAACAAAGGTAGGAGCGTTTACTGCCCCCCTGCAGGCACTTTATCTATAGGTTTAATTCGTAAAATGCAATGTGGATAATAAAAGTGGTATACTTATGCTTAGTTTTGCGTAGCAATCGCAGACGATCAGTAAACGTTAGTTGATGCTAGCAACCCTGCCGAGGCACACACTAATCAGTTCATTTTCGGACCTTCTTGAAGGCACCGGCATGCATGCCTCCGTAGTCCATCTTGCGACCATAACAGTGAGTCCTGATTCTATTTGCCTTCTGAACTTGCCCATCAGCTTCACAAATGACTTGCATTGCATTCTAGATCGCGGGTCCCATGCTGATTCTATGTTTATGAATTTTTCTTAAGCATTTGACAAAGCTCCACATGAGCTTATTTTAATTAAACTAAACAGCCTTAACATCGATTCTACATTACTTGCGTGGTTGCATTGTTTTCTTTCAAACCAAAGTCAGTTTTTAACAGCAAATAACGTCGATTCAGATTCCTCGCCTGTTTGCTTTGGCGTGCCTCAGGGGTCCGTTCTTGGGCACCTTCTCTTTCTAATTTATATAAACGACTTACCAACTACGATATCGTCTTCCATTTGTCTTTTTGCCGATGACGGTGTTGTTTACCGCGAAATTAATGATGACAATGATGTGTCTGTTCTTCAGTCAGATATTAACAAGGGAGTGGATTGGTGTAACCTGTGGAATATGAAGCTAAACATTACTAAATGCATGCAGTTGCCCATTTCTAGTCTATCTACGACACACTCTACCTACTGCATTAATGGCATCACTATTGAAACAGTGTCATCTTATAAATATCTGGGTGTTCACGTCTCTACTAACCTGTCTTGGAAAACTCGTGTTGGCTACATTATAAATCACGCCAACCGCATCCTTAGGTACCTTCGCAGAAATTTTTCATGTGCACCGAGTTCATTAAAACTATTACTTTACAAAACATTGGTCCGCTCTAAATTGGAATATGCTTCATCGGTGTGGAACCCTGAGGTCGAATCTTTCATTTCTGTTTTAGAATCAGTTCAGAACCGCCGTTGTCGTTTGATACTTTCCAACTATCATCGTACTAGTAGTGTAACTGCCATGAAAGCTAACGTTTCTCTTCCGCTTTTTTCCCATCGCAGGTCAATAGCTTCACTATGTACTTTTCACGAAATTTATCATAATCCTTATATAAAGGAGACTTTATTAAAAAGATCCCCGTATATTTCAGCACGCATTAATCACCGCCACAAAGTTTGGATCCTTCCTAATTGCCGCACAAGATGTTTTCACAATTCATTCATACCCAGAACTTGTGTCAGCTGGAATCACCTTCCCCACAATATTGCTGAAATTACCGATACTGCTGCCTTTAGTAACGCTGTTATTAATTTTATAAAGTCTCTGGCTATAACTGTTTTAATTTATTAGCTGCTGATTTCTTTTGTCGTTTGTTTTCTGTAATGCTGCATTTTGTTAATGCTGTTATTGATTTTATACTTGTGTGTGCTGTAACTATATTCAAGTTTTTTAGCTGCTGGTTTTGTTTTTTTTTGTCCTTGTATGTTATTCTCACTACCCTCTGTAACGCCTAACGGCCCTGAGGGTAAATAAATAAATAAATAAATAAATAAATAAATAAATAAATAAATAAATAAATAAATAAATAAATAAATAAATAAATAAATAAATAAATAAATCAGCTACAATGATTAGTAAGCGTAAGTGCAACACCACAAGACACACCGCCAGCGTCTACATTTAACTGTACAAACGAGCTCCGGCATCCCGGAACGCATCGCGCTTCTTCCGTAACGAAGTTAATTGCATCGAAAAGGCTGTAGCGTCGGATTTCTCTGCCATGCACTAATGAATTGAATTTCAGGAAACACAATGCACGTTCTCAGTTTATGGCATCCACCTAAAACCCTTCAACGTAATGAAATTTTTGTTCAGATAAATATTTTCCTAAATAAACATGGTCTTATACGCCTGTACCGTGAATACATACGCGGGGTGCTCGCGGATGCGGTAGGTGGCCGGCTGTATCGTCTAAACCATCGCTTATTACGGCACCTAGCTCGCTTCCATTCGCCTGTCGGGCCGTTTGAGAACTCCGTTTCGCGAACAGCGGTCTAAGCTTTCTTATTTTAACGACTGAGTAAATGTAGCGCACGCGGCAGCATGTCGGGCTCCTCGGGAAGATTGCACAATTCGCAGACACACCCAGATGATAGAGCTCCTATTGCGGGTAGAGCCTGCTTCACAACGCACGTCTGTCGTGGCGGTTTACAAAGATAGCTTCGAAATGACGTTTAATTGTTTGCGTGCTCTTCTAGAGTGCACTCGCCTTTGCTAACGAACGCACGTGTCTATGGGTACAAACCGAGAAAAATAGTTCGTATAGTTTTCTTGCATGAGGTTCTGTGGGTCCCGCCACCGCCCGTTACTCCATGCCAGGGGTGAATTCCACGTGCAGGTTAGGAAATTTTTAAAAATACATCGGGTTTTAACTGACGCTTCATAAGCAGTTTTTTCTAGGGTCCACTGGGCTTTGCCTCACGTCGGGACAGCATTACAGGATCCCTCTTAATTGTCGGACCAACTACTGAGAAAGTTAGCCAACGCGTGTTCCTATGAGATGTAATCCCAGATTTTACCCCCAGATGGAGCCAGCAGCGTCGCCAGATTTGCTTACGTCACAAACTTGTATTGGGCTATATAAGCGTAATACAGCTTGCATCCAAAACTAACGGCAGCCCTTCACTGCAAAAAGGAATAATGTGTGTTCTTTCTTGCGAGAGGTCTTCAATAAGTTGTCCTCTGGTCAGCAATAAAATCGAATGATTTATTTAATTCATATATACAGACTGCTGTCTTTAACGGCTACAGAGACGGGGGTATGACAGAATTTGCAGAAGACTATCGACACGCAGTGACACAGAAAGAAAGAAAGAAACATGCGCAAGCACACACTCTCGCATCATATACTCTAAATAGCTCCAAATACTGCCTAAAAACGATTGCAATCGAAATTCAGGTTTAGAGGCAGAAATCGAGGTACGAGCACATAATGATTACTCTAATTTAGCGGGCAGAAACTGCAATTGGTTGGTGTGTAGAAAGGACCAATGTTTGCCAAATGGTATCTTCTTGATGAGAATGGTTTCTCGAACTATGTGTAACTGTTTTGGGAGATGCGATAAACGGAATAGACGACGTAAGAAATTCAGAGAATTAATGTTGGGGCACTGTGAAATGTAGTTAAAATTTACTATTGGCAGTGCGTAATAAGGAAAGAAGTTATGATCACAACGCATAAAATAAAGCAATTCACTTGCTTCAGCAGCGGCTCAAGGTTGTTAATTTCGGTTATCGTGAACAGTGTCCACACCACGGAGGCATATTGAAAAAAAAAATACTCCAGATTTGCGAATAACACACTCGCCTTTTTTAGGAGCGCTAGGTAGCTTACGACGCAAATACTCTAATTTCCTCAAGGTCTCACCGCATGTTGAATCATGTTGTACACAGGTTGACACATTAAGTGCAAAAGTTACCCAGATACTTGGACTCCGAGATGGCCTAATAAGTGCATGTTCGAGGAACCTCGAACGAAACGATTTATTATTGAAAATGCAGATAAAAGTTTCCATGAACTTTTGTTCTTCAACTTACCACACAAAGTGCAGAAACATGAAAAGTAGTTAATGCCAGAATATAAGCAGTACGTACAGGGGTAGCAGACATAGGGGTGTACAAAAGAGCGTTAACATAAACAAAAAGAAGGAGAGAAAGGAGGAGTGGATCGATGACTCAGGCTTTGGGAGATTCCAGAGGTTACATTAACTACGGGAGATTCGGCGTCGTTAAATGGTATGAAACGAGACCGCTGAGTATGCAAGCTAAAAATGTAATCAGCTAAAACGGTTAAACAGCTAAAAGGTAAAGTGACATACAGATTTTTTATAAGGTCAAAACGAGATGCCGCATTCAATGTTTTTGATAATTCTAGATCTAAGTCAGCTTGGTCTCCTTACCCAAGCTATGATATATGCAATACTTAAACTGTGTTGATGGTTCGTCTGAAAGTGTGTTAAACATTGGAAAAGCTTTTAAATTGAAGAGATTCATTATGTGCTCGTAAATAATGGGCTCTGCAAGTTACAGGCCTTGAACATTATTAAATTAGGCCTGATATTACACAAGTTAAGCTCATCACCCGATTAATGGAGGAATATTACGGACTTTCACATTGAATTCAAATGATAGTTTTGAATTGACTCCTTTTAAAGGGCTCAGCACATTTATAAGCATAATCTCTGTTAGAAGCAGGAGAAGAACACGGGCGGCTGTTCTGCCTCATCCGCATTTCAGCCCAGGATTCACGCCATCGATCCCCTGGCAGTCTCCGAGCTAGAGAAGCATATGAAGGATGCGAGTGCGGCGTCTGAAGAACAGGTCACAACGTGAAGTGCGCTCGTCGTTTTCTCAAAAGCAGTCTTCAATCTTCTAAGACGTCACGCAGACGCTATAGGCACCGGAGGTGCACCTTCGTCTCCCCTTATAGGAAACTATATCAAGAAGGAACGTGCTGCTATGAAAGAGACACTCTAAACCTTCCCTTGAGTGGAATACCGCTCAGTTGCATCGCTTACAAAATGATTTCAGCCCAGGAAGGAGTACATAGTGAACGCCTCATTAAGGATGTGATGATGATGAATTTTTATGGCGCAACGCCATCTGCGGCCAAATATCACCATGCCACGAGGTTTTCCCATTAATGATGTGAAAGCTTGGGAGGTGGAACAGGAGCAAGAGCCCCGTACTAACAAAAAATTCTCCGCCAATACTGCCTGAGTGTTCGACTTAAAGAGCGCCAGCTACGGGAGCTTCAAGTGTTTCCATAGATGTGCTCAGCGAACGTAGAGAAGACCATATCCTAACATGCGCGGATGTTTCCTTTCCAGAACCGTCCCTTCTAAGATTTAACTAGCGCCATCTACCTCATGGGTTTTGTACTACTGTTGCGACTTACAACCACATTCGCTATATCTGGTATATTTACTCGTTATATTTACTCGTTAAAGTTTCCGCCATATTCACCTGGGCAATTCAAACAGCTGTTTGTTGTTACTTTTCTTTTTGATGTCATGCTTTTTTCTCTTCTATTAATTGTGTGTTGCATATTTTGTTCTTGTGTCGATCTCGTGCATTCTGCCTAGCATTGTATACCCGTCACAAGATCATTTAACTGTTACATACTGTTATTTTTTCTCATTGTTTTATTTTATTCAATTATTCTTTCTCTGTTTTCATATTTATTTATTTATTTATTTAACAGATACTGCAGGCCTTAAGTGGGCCCTAGCGGGAGGGGCGAAAAAAAATACAGCATTATGAATATTAATTCATCGCGCGAAACATAAGTAAGCAAAATACACTGAGACATGTTCAAGAAAAATCTTAATTTTGCTCCCCCCTTACGTAATGCCTTCCGGATTTTACGAACAAAAATAAATGAAATGAAATAAAATGAAATGCAATATTAGTTTATACATTTTATAAACGTACGCATCACAAAACGACAAATCGCTTGAGAGCATCTGAACCTCCTGCGACAAAGGCTTCATCCGTAATGGCCGTCAGAAGGTCCTCGGAATGCAGGGTTTGGGGGCAGAAAGGTCATCGTTGCGAATTCCAGACATATTTTTGGGCTTCATCTCAATAAACAATTTTATCCTTAGGGACATGCCAAGTCGTTTTACAACACTTCGAGCATTCTGGCTTCTGCCAATAAAATTTCAGGGCCACCAAATTTTGTGCAAATGATGGTCCTGGGGGGGGGGGGGGGTGGCGTGGTCCCACTTCTTTGGCCGCTGTGCTGGCACATATATAACGGATCAAAAATATCGGCATAAATTTAGGCGCTGCACACCCACTATTGCTATGTGATACATAAGTCACGTGGTAACTGTTTCGCTGAATTTGACCTTCATTGCAGAGAGAAGCATCCTTGAGAAACGTGAGTAGTAAGAGCTACCGCTCTTAAAAGGTTTGGCGGCGCTGCGAACAAATATCGGGAGAAACGGTTATTGTTGAGCTGATTAGAAGGGGAGAGGGAGGGGGGATGGGAGTAAGATGCGGCGTTTCTCTTACAAATTGCTGTCTTGTTGCAGAGAAAATCATCCTTACTTTGCGTTACACTTGAGACACTAACTAGCTGCGAAGCTACAGAAACAACTTGTGACGAACTAGAAGCACGCTGCAGGAGCCTTTTTAGTGCGAAAGCTCCGATGGGTAAACCCCGAGCATGATCTTTCGACGTATGTGGGTTTGTGCTAATTAAATAAAACAACAAAACAAAGGACGGCAGCTTGTGAGACGCATTGCAGAAAGTGACGATGAACGCCAGCAGTGGTTGATCTGCCGCAGTGCCTCGTTGGTTAGGGCGCTGGGCTAATAATAATAATTGGTTTGGGGGAAAGTAAATGGCGCAGTATCTGTCTCATATATCGTTGGACACCTGAACCGCGCCGCAAGGGAAGAGATAAAGGAGGGAGTGAAAGAAGAAAGGAAGATAGAGGTGCCGTAGTGGAGGTCTCCGGAATAATTTCGACCACCTGGGGATCTTTAACGTGCACTGACATCGCACAGCACGCGGGCGCCTTAGCGTTTTGCCTCCATAAACACGCAGCCGCCGCGGTCGGGTTAAAACCCGGGTACTCCGGATCAGTAGCCGAGCGCCTTTTCCACTGAGCCACCGCGGCGGGTGCGCTGGGCTACTGATCCGGAGTTCCCGGGTTCGAAGCCGACAGTGGCGGCTACGTTTTTATGGAGGCAAAATGCTAAGGCGCCCGTGTGCTGCGCGATGTCAATGTACGTTAAAGATTCCCAGGTACCTCTTGCTTCCTTTCTTCTTTCACTCTCTCCTTTACTCCTTCCCTCACGGCGCGGTTCAGGTGTCCAACGATATATGAGACAGATACTGCGCCATTTCCATTCCTAAAAAACCAATTATTATTGTTATTATGCCTATTTATATTTGTAAATTGCGCATATTGCCGTACTACACCTAATAAGTATCCACATCACTCTCCTCTTTCTTTTCCCTCACTCTCCTCTCCTTCTCCTTTTCCTCGCTCCAGCCGCAAATCAGGTGCTTTGGGTTTCGATGGCAGATGCCGCGGCTAGAAACATCTGTTTCTTACAAAGTTATTTTGTCAATTAAAAGCCAATAAAAAGAATAATATTTCGTGCTTAGCAATGCTAAACTGCCAGCCGTTTCGTCGAGAATGGGGGGGGGGGGGGGGGGAAAGAAGGCACTACAAATTTGGTAATCGAGAGTACAGAAAAAAGCAATGCCAACGTCTTTCAAAGCAAGCAATAGTTTTTTTCTGTCCAAAAGTAAACAAGTTAGATGCCAATTAAGTCTGGTTACGGGCAGAAATGCGAAAGCATTTCGAGTTCCGTTGCCTCCTCTGTTGGTTACTATTTGTGATTATTCGTTAACGGTAGTTATTTATTTAACTATTTTGTCAATAAAATAATTAATTCATCAGCGCTCAATTCCTGGTTAATTAATTATGCAGATTAACAAAGAAATAATTGATTGATACTTAACAAAACATTAAAATAATTGAAGGCTTTATTGTTATTACTTTTGATCAATTATTTTAATTTTATTTTTATTGTTTGGTCAATTTGAATGAGTTAATAATAATTCAGCAATTTCGTGAATGACTCGGAGTAATTACTGAAATCATTGCCTTAACATTTAAATTTTTTATTCAGTAATACGATCATTGCAACTGTACACTGTCATTATTAATCATTACAAATCATAATTAGACTCTTCCTGGATGATCGACATTTCATGAGGACATGCCCTGTCCACAGCCCATGGCGACACACCTGTCCACGCCAGTCATGAGGCAAGCAATTCTTTCGCGTTAAAAATTGTTAGGCCGGTAAATTGTGTAGTCGGGAAAACAGCTTCTTACAGTCATTAAAAAAAAACACTTTTCTTGTTTTCGCACTGATGCGCGCAAAAATTCTAAAACGTGATGAGTGTGCTTTGAGATTTAAGCAGCACAACGGACCGCAAAAACGGAAGAACGGAAATGCCTGCTGAGAGGACGAAATGGTACGTTATGCATATTAGAACAGAATTAAGAAACAGTCGGGATGTATGGGGACAGTTGAAAGACAGCATTCATATATAATCATCTTCGATTTTCATAGCGCAGGAGCAAAGAAGACCACACAAACGCCAGCCACAAGGTGAAATGATGAACCCAAATCTCTGTCAGACAATGACTGCAGTATTTTATTCGCTTGTTGCAAGGTATTCCATTAAAATTAATCGATGCGGCACGCTACGTGCCTTATATGGTCGCAAGCGAAGTCCCGACTTCTGAAAACGTTTTTACACGTGAAAATGGAGTTTTCTCACGCTTGAATAATAGAAGCGTAGCATACACTCGCAGTGCTCAAAGCGCTTTTTAAGCAAAACATTAATAGCAGGCATGAAAATTTAGACAAAGCTTTTTTAGTTTGCGCGGCTGCCTAGACGTTCCGAGTTCTAATTGAACATTAAAAGTAACTGCAGGAAGCTTGAATACTATGTTTTACGACCCAGTGATTTATGGCATCATCAGGCGCCGTTTCGTGTCATTGTGTTTGATTTTCCATTAACTAGAAAGAGCAGTCCTTCAGCCAACGTGTTCGATAACCATCTCACTGCACTCTGTGGTCTTCTGATTATACAAGCAAAATTCCGCACGAGGAGACTGCGTTCGCTAGTAACGGACGATAAAACTTGCTGTGGTTCCACCCGGCTGAACCTAATAAAACGAGCAAAAACTGTATTTTTAAGGTCCTGGTTTGAAGGTCAAATTTGATAGCCGCATGACCTTCAGCCTTGTACGGGAGAAATCAAGCTTTCGCTCTAAAAAGCGAAAAAAAATGGGGAAAGATCTAAAAACCACATGGTTTTACTGAGCAAGATGGCACTGGCCACCGCCCTAATACTGACAGAAGGCTAGTAGTAGTCTGCCCGATCTCCCGCCCTCCTCTTGTTCCGCCTGCCGCCCGCCTGTTCGCATGGTCACCTTCCTGTTGGCCTGCTTACCCTACCGCCTACTTATTCAATTTATTCAATACAAATTTTCTGTTCAAAAACCTTTAAAATACACGCGAGTGCTGTCTGTGACAGTGGATTATGGCGGACATTATTTGTGCGATAGTGCCATAAAAGAATGATGAATTAAGCAAAATAAAAATTGTCATTTGTTGCTTAAGGCGGAAATTTATACTATCGAAGGCGAGCCCAGCTTATAAAATTTCAGAATGAGCATCGTGGTTCGCTCTATCGAAGTATTTTGATAGCGGGTCAAGTTAGCTTTCACCCATTGCACATTGATAAAATGACGTCCCCTTGTGTAGTAACATCGCAAGAATCACGTCAGGGGCTTCTACCTTATAAGATACGTTAACCGCTTCTATATTTCATTCAAGTATTATCAATGTGAAACGTGGCAAAGTCAACTTGAAGAGCTTTAACAACTTTTTTTTTTCACGTTTGATGCCGCGAACCACATTGCCTATTCTGAAATTTAAAAAAAGACAGGGCCTGTCTTCGGATTGCACGGCCTTAGACTTCGCAATCCATTCCTGTTCCGTTACGCTAAAAATAAAGTTGATGAGATAATTTAGTTAATTATTCACCTTTTTCCTGCACTCTGTGACGTAAATCATATACGCTGTACTGCACGCTAAACCCTCAGAGACTGCACTAGAACATCTTTCTCGGCTTTTAAAACAAAAATCTCTATTGAATAATCTGAAATACAAAGGAATATTCCCCGCAGGGCGAGGTAAACTGCCGAGTGCGGAAGCATCCAAGGCTGCGCACGAGGGCACAGAATATTTGAGGTCGGGCCGTTTCAACTTTTCACGGCCCTTCCGACTCTGTGGGAATAACTGCTTTGACAAGCACTGGTCGATACGCGCGTAATTTTCCTGGTAACTTTTTTTTTTTTGGCGTCAGATATGTTCTGTCCATTCGGGTGTTTGGAATGCCTGGGCATTTTCTACCTCTGTGGGAATATTTTTTTTGTCTTTATGCTCCGTTTTTTACACACCTCGAAATATGAATCTCCGATTTTACAAAGGAGTTCGTGAGATGCAATTGCTCTGGGCGGAAAGATTGCAGCGCAATATCTGTAGACGTCATCCCACAAGCAACGGTCGTCTTGCATCGTCGCTAGGTGTTTGCACTTGTCCCTCGGAACGCGGAAGTATATTACATCTGGGAAGCAGGTTATTCCACGCACTCACCGTTCAGAGTCTCATGCTAGGTCGATGATATACTCTGTAGAAAGTAGGAGCACAGTGATCGCAATCGAACCATGTTTGTATTTTGACCCCTCTTTGAAAGAAAAAAAAATCGCGTCGAGCGTTTGGTATGTCTTTCCAAGAATGCGTCAAGCAAAGCAATCTTCTCGGAACTCGCGCAAGAGCCGGCAAAGCGGCGGCAGTGTTTTGTGTCCTGTTTGAACTCAAATATTTTGTGCCATGCCGAGTCTAGCGATGCTGTTCCACGTGACGAAGAAAGTGGCTCTCAGAAGAAAAAGAACCAGAAGTAATGTTTATCGCATGTGACGTTTCCGAAGAAAAGGAATGTTTATCGCCGTTCTGTGCCATTTCGAGCGATAGCCGAAATGATGAAAATATCCCGTTTTATCGACACAGCCAGAAACTTATAGGAGTGCTGGATGTCCACGCTATTGCGATTTGTAGAGTAAAAACCACCAAGTTATTAAACAATAATAGAGTTGCCAAAACAAAAAAGGAGTTTGTCACACTGCGCATAAGTAGACATGGTGTTCTGTGGATAGAATAAAATCTATGCTTCTCTTTTATTTTAGGGCGTGTTCCGGCCCATTTTTCTCAATATCCTAATAAACATTCCGCATATCTATTTGTAACAATGTTTAATCACTTGTGTTCCTTAATTCTAACCAAACCTTTTCACCACAAATAAAATTTTCTTTTGTTTTTCTTTCCATTCTGAATTTCATTTTGAATTGTTTTCAGGTTCAGTTTATTCCCATTTGATAATGTAATATACAAAAATATTTGTTTTTGCACTCTCTACTTTCGCAGGTACTGGTACCACTGAAAAAGAAAAATTGTGGGATTACAAATTTTTCAGTAAAAAGTGACTTCACATAGATGTTTTTCACTGCGCCAATATCTGAAGAACCTTCAAATTCCTTCTTCATTAATTAGCAAAAACTATTAAACGAAAGGAATCGGTTAATCTTGCAAAACCTCTGCTCAGCTCATCTCAACAAAAAAAAATGGATCCTGATTTACCTGGTTAACCTTAATGCCAGTGCACTAACACGTTGCCCTTTTATAGCTTTGTTTTAATTTGTTTAGGTTTTTATAACCTTGAAAATTACATTTGCACCCGATTATCTGGCAGTCGTTCCACGGCTTTCCTTTTGCGGTATAGTCGCCTGAGCAGCTCGTTCTGATTCGAGTCCCCGTCCCCTCTGTTCGGCGGTCTCTGAAGCCACTAGAACACGCCTCTCTACTGTACGTTCCTTCAGGGACATCATAATTCGTCTCTTCATTCTACGCTTTTCACGCGGTTCGCCTGTTTCCGCATCCCGTTCAGCAAGGTTATATCCTGTCTTCGCCGCTCTGCTTCGGCTAGCCTCCTCGCTATATCTCCTGGATCTGTTGACTCACGTGGGCACTCTCTTTTTTTCGCTTTGCTGTTCAGCTCGCCGCGCACGTCATTCTGCTTCGGAATTTACCGAAGGACCGGCTTCAACAAATATTTACTGTTTGCTGTCCTGCAGTTTCCTTCAGTGATGATGATGACCTCAAGCTTAATATCACATACCTGCAGCAGGGGTTGGCCATTGTGCATTGCGGATACAAACGCACTCATGGGCAAGGAGTGGAGTAATGGATAATTTTGTGCCATAGACTAGAATTTGCACAAAAAATGGAAGAAAGAAACAGAAATTAAAAAAAAAACTGTGAATTCTCATTCTAGCAGCAGAATCTACATAATACACTTATATATTCGTGAATATAATCACACACTGGATTCAGGACCTATCCCTTGACACTTGCCCAGAAGGAGAGGGGAGTCGGAATAGATAGACAGAGGAAGCCTTAATCGAGCGAGCTACTACAGGCCTTCATCCTCGCGTCATGGCTTTTTTGCTAGTGACCCATTCAATGCTAGCGCAGTGAAATGAGCCAGATCTTCCTAATATATGGATAATAATGAAACTCGTGAGGGCGTTCTTGCAAGTTTGAGCCTATAATTCCAACCGTGTCGAGAGTCGTTATATTTCTTCCTTCTTTACCGCTACTCACTCATGGATGGCTTTCGATACTCATTGACCAACGAAAGATCTCAACCTAGAAGAAATTGACAACGAAGTAATCATTAGCCGCGTCACTGAAGAAACAAGGATGTAATTCTACTACATTCAAAGTTAAAGCGTTTAGTCGGGCTAGTTGCCGTTGGCTTCCTCGGTTAATGTTACTAGCTAAATAAAGCACAGAGACGGGAAAGGACAGAACTGGCGGTTGTCCTCTCGTTCCGCATCCTGTATGAGCTAGCCATTTTCTTGATAAGGATCTGTAAACCAGGCTGAAGCGCACTGAAATAGAATTATTCAAGTGGCCACACATCCGAGCCAAGATCACTTTACCCCTGCCGCAAAGCGACAACAACAGGGGTGTCATAAAAAAGCTTTTGAGACAAGCCTTCTTTCCTCATTTTGTTGCTTACGTGTCTGATGCACAGAAGTGTCCTTACTAAACGTACTCAATTATCTAGTCATTTTTCTTCCAATTTCACTGCGGAATGATTTTTGGGCATTGTTATTAATAACGAAGCTTGAAATACTACTGCAGAACTAAAATTTTTTCCGACAAATCTGCGTCACATCCAGAGTTTCACATGTACGAGAGCCAAATCCAAGACGTATGTAATGACACTAAGTAAAGAACGCGAATAATTTTTCTTTACATGTCTTTGTAGAGTTGCTTTAACATGGAAGACATATGACACAACAACGTACATACTGCTGCGGTTTTGGCGAATAACAAACTTTCGCGTTTTATTCTGTTCCTACAGAGTAGATTTGACACAGTTTGAAAAAAAAAAAAGCTCACTTGGGAGACCCAATAATTCAATAGGCATCAGATGCGCGGTCATCCTCCTACTTAGCTCTGTGCTTCTCTGCCCGTCGGTTATCTTCCGAGGCTTGTTTTATGACCTTCTATGCTGCTTGGTGAGCTAAGAGAACTCGACGTTATTCGACTTTCCTCGGCCAGCAGGCAGTGTCACGTTTTGGAGTCATCCTGCAGAATTTTAGAACCTTGGAGCTTGCTACATGTCTCTTGGTGAATGTGAGGAAAGCATTTTGAGCTGCCATCCTTAGTGTCTGGAGTCAAAAACTTTTTTAACACAATCCCAGACGAAGCAATCAAATGAAAAAAGGGCTAAGAGTGCCAAAATTGTTGCCAAATCAGTTTTTACTCCTGCTAAACTTAGAGAAGCTTCCAGTTTCGCTCAGAGAATTGTGGTTTAAAAGGAAACAGAAACATTGCTTCCACAAAATACACATAAAGAACTTTGCGTCCAGTCCCTTCCTTGTTCCTTCCCTTACGGCGCGGTTCAGGTGTCCAACGATATATGAGACAGATACTGCGCCATTTCCTTTCCCCAAAAACCAATTATTATTATTCATTGCGTCCAGATTGCGCTACTCGCTGCATTCTTGTGAGAACAATTTTTTTAAGTGGAGGTAAGCATGTCACACGAGAAAACTACAGAATGCGATGCAGATAGCAAGGTACTGACACATAACACGCAATATATATATATATATATATATATATATATATATATATATATATATATATATATATATATATATATATATATATATATATATATATATATATATATATATATATATATATATATATATATATATATATATATATATATATATATATATATATATATATATATATATATATATATATATATATATATATATATATATCTTTCAAATACCTTACAGGCCCGTAGGGCATTGTGTAAGAGGGGCGCCAAACATCAAGATCAAATTTAAAAAGGGACAAGCAAAAACAGGGAAACAAGGCATTAAACATGATCAGTAAAAATTTGAAACACCTCAATATAATACAGAACAGTTGACATAGGAACATAGAAATAGGAACGCATGATAACTAAGGGTAAAGTTGACATAGGAGCACCGAAATAAATCCAAAGAAGGGACACAGGGCTCATCACACAAAAATAAAATTAAAAAGCACATGGCGCGTTTACTCGTGTCAACAAAATTTGGAAAACAGAAATACAAACAAAAAAGAGAAAAAGTAAACGAAATGCGGAACAGAAAACGTAAATGAGATAGCGCCAACATGTTAAGATGGCTTCAGTGAAATGTGCAATGAGTTGGTGACGGAAGGTATCAGGATTAGACAGTGAGGTGATGTTTTCTGGGAGGTTATTCCATAATCTGATGGCTCGCGGAAGTGCTGATGCATTGAAAGCTAATGTGCCACCATAGATGAGTGTAAAACTGAGATGATTGGGCAATCTATTGGATGTGAGAGATGGGACATCTAGATGAAATGAGCATCACTTATTGGAG